>CM035125.1:27648822-27926322 GCA_020205555.1 Panax stipuleanatus
TCGACAAACGAAGACCGCACATTTTCTAACAATCAAGATCCCCTACAGTTTGAACCAATTCGCGAGTCTGTACGTAAAGGACATTGTTTCACGACATGGAGTGCCGTTGTCAATTGTCTCTGATCGAGATCCACGCTTCACGTCTAATTTTTGGAAGAGTTTGCAAGAGAGAATGGGAACGCAGTTGAGGTTGAGTACCGCTTATTATCCTCAGACAGACGGACAGAGTGAGTGAACAATACAAACGCTGGAGGACATGCTTAGAACTTGCGTGATGGATTTTAAGGGAAATTGGGACGACCACCTACCCTTAGTCGAATTTGCGTATAATAATAGTTACCATGCGAGTATCGACATGCCACCGTACGAAGCTCTTTACTGAAGAAAGTGCAGAACGCCATTATATTGGGACAAAGTCAGAGAGCGACAAATACTCGGACCTGAGCTAGTACAACAAACCGCAGACGTGGTGACAGTGATAAGAGCTAGATTAGTAGTAGCTCAAGATCGCCAGAAGAAATACTCAGCTTTGCATCGGCAGGACCGAGACTTCAAAGTCGACAGTTTCGTATGGTATCTCCATAGAAGGAAAAAATCCGTTTCGGCAAGAAAGGAAAATTGAGTCAAAGATTTATAGGACTGTTCGAGATACTGAAGCGAGTGGGCGAAGTGGCATACAAAGTTGCGTTACTACCCGAGTTGGAGCACATCCACAATGTGTTTCACATTTCCATGTTGCGACCATACAAGGCCGACTACACGCACGTGATTTTTTACGAGCCCATTCAAGTGGAGAAGAACTTGGCATATGAAGAAATTCCTGTCCAGATATTAGATAGGAAAGAACAAACTTTGAGAAATAAAATTATTTCGTCTGTAAAAGTACTTTGGCGTAACCACGATGTCGAGGAGGCAACGTGGGAGTTAGAAGATAGGATGATGAGGGACTATCCCCATCTATTTGTGTAACCTTGTAGCAATTCCAGGAAGGAATTTTTATAAGGGGGGGAGGATGTAATACCCGAGAAATTCTTAATATTATTAAATAAATATATTAATGAAAATGAGAATTTATTTGAATATAAATGATTTTGTGCTGTGAGAAGGATTGATTCAATTATATAAAATTGAATAATTATAATAATAATTGAGAAATTTATGGAGTTTGCGATAAACTCGTTGATAGCCTTGTGTGGCACAGTGATGAGGATTATTAATGATTATATTAATTAACGAATGAATTATTAAACAATTAATTGTTAATTACTATTGTAGAATATTAATTAATGATTATGGAATATTAACTGTGATTAATTAATAATACGTGATTATTATTATTGCAAGAAATATAATAATAATAAAACACTAGGTTATAAATACGCTGGGAATTATATTTGTTAATGTGATAATTAATCCTATGATTATTAATTAAGTGTTATTAATAATTGATGAGGAATGGATTAATTAATATTATTGTTAATTAATCAATAAGATGAATAATTTATTTATTTGACATTATGAATAATAAAACAAATAAGTAAGTTATTAATAAAATGAGGTTGTATTAATTGTTACGTGCAAGCATGCGAATTAAATGTATAAGGTATGGTAGCTACCTATATGTTGTATGAAGTAGTGCAATATGGCTATACAATTATACATAAACTATATAGTAAAGATATTGAATTGAGAAAGCTACATGATAAGGCTTAGGTGACAATTGTGTGTGAGTATACATTAAAATAATATGTTATGGATATATTGTAAATAGAATTTAAATAATAAATAAGACAATGTAATGTGATAATATCCGGTTAAAATATATCGGTGTGATAGAATGTACATGAGTAATATGCGTACAAATTGCCTTCACTACATTGAAGTATTACTTATGTAAAATTTATATTGTGACATTAAGTTATAGCCTATGTATGGACAATAGGTATATCAAATATAACATAAGAGTAGGAATTATGTTATGTGTGTATAATAATTTAAGTGTTGTATGCTACTAGAATGCTGAGTATTGTTGCCTTGTCCCATTATAAGAGACCCTTTCTTCCTCACGTGTATGGCAAAAAGGCTAGTCTATTTCTCCATTTATCAAACTCAGCAAACCTTAGCTATCATGATGAATAAGGGAGTGGGAATTATGATTGATTTCACCAACTAAATCACCAACCCTTCATTAGCCATCAAACATTCCTATAATCCGTTAGTTTGATTTGGGATATAATTGCATTGTCTATGTAAGGATTCTTCTATAAATAGCAGCCATGTTTCTTCATTTCTAATTGCTGAGTTTTCTTGAGTGTATGAATTGAGAGCATATATACTTTAGCAATATCAATCTAGCAGAGGGAGATTTCAGTAGCAACAAGCTTAATTCATAGAAGAGGTATAAATCCTTCGTTCTTGGTTCATCATTTGGTTTTCTGTCAAAGATTCCAATTGTTGATTATAGTTGCCATTTATGCTAAAGTTGATTAGGACATGTTTCTTTGTTGCTATATAACCTTATAAGCATGTTTAAACTGAAATGTAGTTGAGTAGAAACGAATTGGTTGTGGAATTCAGAAATTGGCCTAGTATTCTGCCGTAGCAGACTGCTGTCTGGGTTGAACCAGTGGTGGCGCAGCTGCGCCGGTTTAACCCAGGGATGCTGCGCAGCTGCGCCGGCACCCTGCTGCAGATTTTTGAATATTTGATTCCTGCTTGATTGCTGCTATGTAATAGTTATTGAAATGAATTAGAACAAGCATGCTGGTATGATTAATACATATATATGAACATATTGAGACAATGTGAGCATGTTTTACTAAGAGTTGCATGCACACTTATAGTTTTGAGATAAACTTAGCGTTTTATAAACAAACTACGATGTTTGGAAACGAACTCGATATGTATACTTGCCATGTTTATGTTCTGACTTTTGATGCTTGTTAGTATGGCCTAGAAACACATGAAATGAATGTTGACTTGTGTATACATATTTCATAGTATGACGTGAGCATGCTAAACCTCGATTAGTAAACATTTCGAACGAAAATGGAAGTTTTAAAAAACAAACTTTGACATGTGTGTGAGACATTGAGGTACTGATTTTGCAAACATGTTTACATGACCTAGAATCACATGTAATACATGTTAACTTTCATATATAGGTTTCATAAGGAAGCATGGACATGATAGACCTTATTAGTAAACTATACTAACAAAGTATAAGCTTTGAACGTGAACTTTGGAATGTTATGACGAGAGTTAGAATCTGATAATTTTGAACATGTGATAGTACTTTTAGACTCACTCATGTATCATACATGTATATATACCATGATTAGGTGTCGTGAAATCAAATTTAGCATAAACGAAGCATGTTTTCAACTAATAACTGTGATAGTCAATGTATGGAATGCGAATACTCATAAGTATGCTTAATATAAATACCTTAAGTGTTTTGAAAGCAAGCATGATAGGCTTTGTAAATTTTATGACCTTGAATGACCGTAAGTGTCGACCTAGAATCTATATCACATATGTTTGGAATTAGGGAAGGTTATACGAATATAAAAAGACTCTTTAACATGTATATATACTATGTGATATATGTGAATCCGATTTCGACGGTTAACTTATGGGAATGCCATAACTTGCTAAAATAAATATATTTAGTATTGATTGTGGTCTTATGTGGTATTAATAATATGAGGGCATGTTTGCTAATTGTTGCGATCTTATATGATATGAGAATGTGTTTAAACTCTAAAGAAAGAACGTTAAGGATAGAAATTATATTCTATATAACTGTGTAGCTAGGTTAAAACTTAGCTTATGTGTTGATCGTATATTCGAAGACAAAAGATGAAGTTAAATTATATGTCTAATGAATATCATATATACGTAACTATATTACGATAGGAATTCGAAAGTGTTGGCTAGCTTTACGTGAGTAAACTACGCATAAGGCAAGTATCCTAACCGACGCATTTACTTTATGCAAGTATTATATCCTTGTATATTGCGAACTAGTTTCTTTACTTAATCGTTTGAATTGAATTAGCATAATTGAACTCTTATTTCATTAAAGCTATTATTCATGTTGAACTTGGTATTGTTCTTGAATATTGTTAAAGTGTTTATGCCATTTGATTCGGCTAGACTTATATTATTGAAAAGCGACCCAGACTAATTTATTGGTGCGGGATCTTGTATTTGACTGAGAAGAATAAAATATAACTGTCGGAGAACCGACGCGCGCACTTGAGTATGATTGATTGTTATGCATAACGTATGGTACTTTAGGCTGATCACCTGTTGTACCTGTTTTTGTTGTTTTTTTAGTTTAATACTGTTAATTCTAGTAGAAGTTCATAGTCCTTAGTGACTGCTCAGTATTCGTTTATCTTGAAATCTTGAATTGATTTATTATTGAATCACATTGATATTATTCTGTCCTTAGCTACTGTTATTGAGAACTGTTGATATTCTTGTTATCCTTGAACTATCAAACCTTGCTATACCCTTTCGAGAATTGAGAATTATAGTACTCACCCTTATTGTATATTACTTGCTGGGCAATTTATGCTCATTCTTGCTTTCCCTAAAACATTTTAGTTAAGGCAGAGCAGTGCGGACCTTCGGGCACAGATAAGGGCAAGGGAAAGGCTACTGAGTAGCTTAAATTATGTAGGACTTATGATTGTAATAAAGAACTTATGATATTATGTACTAGTTAAGGTTATTTATGCTTAAGATATGTCTAAGCTATGTAATCACTGTTTAAGTTACGAGACCTTGGGACGTGAATAATTATATTATTTAAATATAATTTATTCGATATTAGTTGTGTATTATTCCGCTGTGCGATGCGACATTTAGTCGTATTATTATTGTGATGTATTACCATAAGCACGTGACGAATCGAATTTGAGAGACCAAGTGGCGGTCCCGAATTTGGGGGCGTCACAGTTATTCTAGGGTATGTTTGTAAGGTTGTATTAAGGTTATCGAATCTTGGGACTAGTAACACCTTTTGAAGGAACGATATACGTTTATTTCTTTCCGCATTTAGTTATCGTATGTTGTTTAGAGGTGAATGTTGTTTTGGATGGTGATGGCCGAATCCGGGTTTTTGAGACCCGAATTTGGGGGCGTCACAGGTTGGTATCAGAGCTGTAAGTTATAAACATTAGGAATGTGAAACCTAGGTTATAACCTTAGTAGAAAACTCAAATAGAGTATGTAGGTGATGGGTTGAGGAGATCCATCGAGTTTAAGTTGTACTGAATAAAATATTATTTCATTTTATCAATGAATATATTTTATTGTGGTACTGAAGTTGTTGTGATGATTTATTATGGTCATAGGATGGCTGACGAGAGTCAAGATAGCTATTCAGTGGACCAGGAGCCGAGGGAGTCTAGTGAGGAACCCATGGAGCATGAGGTGATAGGAGATTTGCTGGCGAGGAACGTCGAGCTAGAAGTTAGGGCTGAGTAAGTGGAGGTGCAAAACCACACCCTCCAGATTACTGAACACCAGTATAAGGACGTTGTTTATCAGGCCCAGGCTGAGTTAGCCGAGTTGCGAGAGAGGCTGGAGCAGAGGGAGCTACAGCTAGGACAGTTGAGAGATGAAGTGGAAGCCAAAGATGTGAGGATATATACTTTGGAACGGGCTTTAGACAGCGCCTTTATGCAGTTCGATGCCAAATGGATGGAGCTGCCCTCCGGCAGCGGGAGCAGGCGTTGATTTGTTTTCATGTTAGATATAGTCCCACTTTTGTTTTATTAGGGATAGTTTTATGTTGTAAACCCTTATGCTTTGATTTATGCATAGGATGGTAGTAAACCCCAACTTTTGTTGTGTTATAGGGGCAAGTAGTAGTGAGTCCTCACCTTTTGCTTAATAGAGGATAGTTAGCAGTAGGCAGTTTATGCCATTGAATGTTTATAGTAGTATGCCAAATGTTGAATCATGTTGTATTAAAACAGTAGTATATGAATATAAATGTAGTTGTTTTATTTGAATCAAATATGATTGATGGACGTCATAACTTTTAGATGCTAACTTGTATAGCATATCGCATAGAACGTAAAAACGATAAGCCTAAGTTTTCTTCCTTTCCTCAGATCATGCCGCCTAGAAGACAACCACGAAACCAAAGGGAGGAAGGATCCATTAACAATGAAAGAGGGAATGCAGATCCAATGCAGAACTTCGTTAACTTGTTAACCGAGGCAATGTAAAATAGACCCCCGTTAGCAGCAGGGCAGCCAGGGAATCACTTGGCTAGCTTCAAAGATTTTAAGTTGGTAGGACCCCCGAAATTCTGGGGAACCTTAGACCCAATCGAAGCCCAAACATGGGTAGAAGAGATGGAGAAAGTGTTCAAGGTCGCACGGGTGGCCGAAGCACAGAAGACGGGTTTTGCCACCTTCATGATGAAGGACGAAGCTAACTATTGGTGGAAAGCCAATAAGGGACGAGCAGGCGAAAGAGTTATTCTTTGGGACAGATTTTTGGAGCTATTCTTTGAGAATTACTTCCCGGAGAATACGCAACAGGATATGGAAGTTAAGTTTCTGGAACTGAAACAAGGTAATATGACAGTCGCAGAGTACGCGGCAAAATTTAACGAGTTGGCCCGATTCGCTCCACATCAGGTGGACACGGAGGCCAGGAATGCAAGAAGATTTGAATTGGGATTGAAGCCATGGGTGCAGAAAGCAGTAGCTGTGTTGAAGATTAAGAATTTCTCTGAACTGCTAGAAAGGGCTATCATTGCAGAAGGAGGCAATGAAGCCATAGCACGATTTAAACAAGAAAAGAAGACCGATCAGGAAGGACCGAAAGGGGGAAGCAGTGGAGGCAGCAACCCTAACAAGCATAAATGGATGGAGAGCCAATCCTCCGGAGGCAACAAGTCCGGGGGAGAGGCCAAGAAAAGTGGGAAGTGCAGTAACTGCGGGAGGAACCACTCTGGGGAGTGTATGAAGGGGGAGAAGCATTTGTTATCACTGCGGACAACCGGGGCACATGGCTCCTCAGTGTCCGAATAAGCAAAAAGGAAGATGTTTCTCGTGTGGAGCCCCAGATCACCAGATCAACGACTGCCCGAAGAGAAAGGGCGATGCAGCCAGCGGCAACCGCTATAACAACAATGGGCTAAGCATTGGGGGGCCAGCCAGTCAAGCCAACAGACCAGCGGCATGCACGTTCAATATGACCGTACAGGATGCGGTGGAGTCCAAGGACGTGGTGTCAGGTATCATCCCAATCAACGATATAGATGCATACGTATTATTTGATTCGGGTGCTACCTTCTCTTTTGTTTCCAAAGAATTTGCTAAACAGTTAGACTTACCCCGTGAGAGATTAGAGCACCCTATGAACGTAGAAGTAGCAAACAAGGAAATTATCCCCGTAGAATACATTTATAGGAACTGTTATACCAAATTGCGAGGATTTAAGCTGAACGTGGATTTGATACCAATTAGTTTGGGGGAGTTCGATGTAATACTTGGAATGGATTGGTTATCGATTCACGGAGCAGTTATCGACTGTTAGAAGAAGCGTGTACACCTTAAGACTCCAAATAAGTCGAAGGTGGTGTTCTATGGTAGTAAATCGCAGAGACACTCTTGTTGTCTGACGATGATGCAAGCAAAGAGATTGCTTAGGAAGGGTTGTATAGGTTATTTGGCTCACGTGGTTGATACTCGACGGGTCGAGGGTGAACTGAGTCAGATACCTGTCATTAGGGAATTCACTGATGTCTTCCCAGATGAAATTCTGGGATTGTGGCCGGATAGGGAGATAAAATTCAAAATTGACTTGGTACCAGGAACAGCACCGATATCCAAGGCACCATATCGAATGGCACCAGTAGAGATGAAGGAGTTGATGTTTCAATTATAGGAACTGTTAGACAAGGGTTATATCAGACCGAGCGTGTCACTATGGGGAGCGCCAGTTTTGTTCGTAAAGAAGAAGGATGGTTCGATGAGACTTTGTATCGACTATCGCGAGTTGAACAAAGTCACGATTAAGAATAGGTATCCGCCATCCAGGATAGACGATCTGTTTGATCAACTCAAGGGAGCGAAACACTTTTCAAAGATTGATTTGAGAACGAGCTATCATCAACTAAAGGTGAGGCAGGAGGATATCCCAAAGACAGCATTCAGAACTCGTTATGGACATTTCAAGTTTCTGGTAATGTCATTTGGACTGATGAATGCACCAGCGGCATTCATGGATATGATGAACAGAGTGTTCAAGCAGTACTTGGATAAGTTCGTAGTCGTATTCATCGATGACATCTTGGTATATTCAGTAATGGAGGAAGAACATGTTGAACATCTAAGGATTGCTTTGGAGGGATTAAGAAGGGAGAAGTTGTACGCAAAATTTTTAAAGTGTAAATTTTGGTTGCAGAGGGTGCAGTTTCTAGGGCACGTCATTGACAATGATGGTGTTTCGGTAAACCCAACAAAGATGAAAGCCGTTATCAATTGGGAACAGCCGAAGACGCCGACGGAGATCAGGAGTTTCCTAGGATTAGCGGGATACTATCGGAGATTCATCCAGGATTTTTCAAAGATAGCATCGCCGTTGACCAATCTAACAAGAAAGACGGTAAAGTTCGTTTAAACGAAAAAGTGCGAGGAAAGTTTCATGGAGCTGAAGAAGAGACTTGGCCAAGCACCGGTGTTGGCTTTACCGGACGACACTGGAGGTTTTGTAGTGTACAGTGATGCGTCACACAAAGGTCTTGGTTGTGTACTTATGCAACACGGCAAGGTCATTGTGTACGCGTCACGTCAGCTGAAGGACTATGAGAAGGGTTACCCGACTCATGATCTGGAGTTGGCCGCGGTAGTTTTCACCTTGAAGATTTGGAGGCATTATTTATATGGAGAGAGGTGCGAGATATATACAGATCAAAAAAGTCTGAAATATATCTTCACTCAGAAGGAGCTGAACATGAGGCAGCGCCGATGGTTAGAATTGATCAAAGATTATAACTATGAGATTTTGTACCATCCGGGCAAAGAAAATGTAGTAGCAGATGCCTTGAGCAAAAAAGGCAGAGAGAAGTTACTGAAGCTAACCACTCAGGAAGAGTTGGTAAGGGATTTAGAACGACTCGATTTGGAGGTTAAGTATCCGATGGAGATGGATGAGAAATTATTTGCAGTGACAGCGAGTCCGACCCTATTGGATAAAATCAAGGAGGCTCAGGAAAAGGATGAAGATTGTGATTAAATAAAGAAGCGAATTGCCAAAGGCGAGGAGCTTAAGTATAAGATGGATAGTACAGAGTTACTAAGGATTGAAGGGAGAGTCTGGGTACCGTGGGATAGGGAACTGAGGGAAGAAATCCTTCAGAAAGCTCATAGCACGAGGTACTCGATACATCCCGGAAGCACAAAAATGTATCAGGATTTGCGGTAGTATTTTTGGTGGCCGAATATGAAGAGAGGTTGTGGAATGCATAAGCAGATGTCTAACTTGTCAGAAAGTCAAGGCAGAGCACCAACGACCAAGCGGGTTATTACAGCCGTTAGAGATTCCAGAATGGAAGTGGGAGCACATCACGATGGACTTTGTGGTGGGACTTTCGGCAATGCAGAAAGGGCACGACGCCATATGGGTGATTGTAGATCGTATTACCAAGTCGGCTCACTTTTTGCAGATTAAGGTTAAGTATAGTTTGGACCAGCTAGCCAAATTATATGTCAAGGAAATTATCTCGAGGCATGGGGTACCGGTATCTATTGTATCGGATAGAGATTCGCGATTCATGTCAAACTTCTAGAAGAGTCTTCAAGAAAGAATGGGGACACAACTACGAATGAGTACGGCGCACCATCCTCAAACTGATGGCCAGAGCGAACGAATGATTCATACCTTAGAAGATATGCCTCGAGCAGTCGTAATGGATTTAAAGGGTAGCTGGAATGACCATTTGCCACTGGTAGAGTTCGCTTACAATAATAGTTATCACACTAGTATCGGAATGCCACCGTATGAAGCGCTATATGAAAGAAAATACCGAACACCGATGTGTTGGGATGAGGTTGGAGAACGAAGATTGCTAGGACCTGAAATGGTGCAACAGACAACAGATACAGTGAAGCTGATCAGGAATCGATTGGTAGCAGCCCAAGACCGTCAAAAGAAGTACGTTGACCTACATCGTCAAAAGCGGGACTTCGTAGTGGGTAGTTTTGTGTTTCTGAGGTATCTCCCTGGAAAGGGAAGATTCATTTTCGTAAGAAGGGCAAGTTAAGCCCTAGGTTCATAGGACCGTTCGAGATTTTGAGACGAGTCGGTGAAGTGGCGTATGAGGTAGCGTTACCTCCTGAACTTGAGCACATTCACAACGTTTTTCATGTGTCAGTATTGCAGCCGTATAAACTAGACTACAAGCACGTTATCTCCTATGAACCGATCCAAGTCGAGAAGGACTTATCGTACGAGGAAGTTCCTGTCCAGATACTCGATAGGAAGGAACAAAAGCTAAGGAATAAGATCATCCATTCCATCAAGGTCCTCTGGAGGAATCGCAGTCGAAGAAGCTACGTGGGAACTAGAAGAGAAGATGAAAGCGAATTATTCGTTTTTATTTGAGTAACCTTATTTTATAATTCCCAGGACAGAATTTTTATAAGGGGGGGAGTATGTAATGACCGTGAATTTTTAAACTCCATTATTAATTAAATATAGGATTTAATTTTAATGAGTTAGTTTTGTATGTTTATTTAGACCTTGTGTGGTTATGTGAATTGAGCCTATGCCAAAAATATCTAGGATATATTAAGGGAGTCACTAATGGTTTATTAAATTAGTGGACCAACCCTAAGGTTTTATATCAGAAGAATTGATAGAATTGTTAGATATTAAATATTCAAATTACTTGAATATAGTGAAAGGATTTAACGTGTTGATTAATTGTTATTGTGAATAAATAGTATATTAATGAGTAAAGGATTAATAAATATAATAAGATTATATTTACTCGATTAATTATTTTGTGCAAGTATGCGATAATTAAACCTATAGTATATAGTAGTTACCTCTATATTGTATAAAGTGCAAGATGATGCATTAATGTGGCTATATATATTATATATAGACTATATAGTAAGATTAATTGCATTATGTGAGTACATAATAATAGTGCTTATGTAACAAGATGTGTGTGGGTAAACATTAAGGTATACCCTATTAATATATAGTAATATCAATAAACAATTGTTAATTGATAATGATTTCAAATAAGTTATTATAATTGTAATAATAACCGTTATGATAATAAGTAATAATAATACCCAATTAAATTATATTCGGTATTAAGGAAATGTACATGGATTATATGTTGGTATATATGTTCCCTCTAATTCATTTATAACCTAAGTTATATGAAATGAAATGTGTATATATTATATAACCTAAATAGCATGGTAGCTATATATATATATATATATATATATATATATATATATATATATATATATATATATATAACATTAGTGTGTTTTTTCAAATTGCTGAGTTCTAACATTGTCCCATAATGAGTGACCCAAATGCTTCTTCACGTGAACTCCCAATAGCTAGCTACACTACTCTTCTTCTCAATTTCATCAAAAGTCTAGCAAATGATGGTAAAGGGAGTGGGCTTCATGATGTATTTCACCAACTCCTCACCAACTTCTTGTTAACCTTCATGTTCTTGCTCAATCCATGGTTTAATTTGGGAGATAATCACATTGTATGGATATCCGCTTGACTATATATATAGCCTCTCTTCCTCTCATTTTCTTTTGTTGAGATTTCAAAGAAAAGTCAATTGAGTAGTATTTTGAGAGAGTTATCAATTGAGGGAGAGACTTGATATAGCAGCAAACATTATTGCGGAGGTATAATTCCTATATTTCCCATTCATGTTCATCAGTGGCAAGTTCTTGATTATGTAATTTAGATGTTAATTGAATTGTGGAATATGTTTGATAAGTGTTATATAAGATTATAAGCATGATAGAACTGATATATGGCTGGTGTAGAATCAAATTGATAAGGAAATGTTGAGTTAGTTTTGTTAACCGCTTAGCAGAAGCTATTTTAGGTCTAACCGGACCCCGGCGCAGCGCAGCTGCGCCAGGCCCTGAACTTTGTTTTCTGTTTCTATTACAGATTCTGCTATGTGCTAACATATGGTATCACTTTAGGCAAACATATGAACATGATTAACATGCATATATAAGTATCTTGACGTAGCATGAGCATGTATAACAATGTTAGTACACTCTATTGATGAAAAGATTTATAGTTTACAAAATGAAATTGTTAAAGTAAACTTTAACATATACGTAACCTATGTACATTCTGACTTTGTGAGCATGATCGTATGGTATAAATAGGCACGAAATGCAAGTCTAAAGTGTTAAGCACACACTAGCATATATGATTGAAGGTTAAGACGATTTCAAAAGAAAAACTTAAGAACTTTGAAGTGAACTTGACAAAACTTATGTCTTTTAAGTTCTGACTTTTAAGTATGTATATGTGGCTTAGATATGTGTTTCAAATGCATGTGAGTTATGATTTTGAGATGCCTTGCATGTACTAAGTTGACTTGGTGTAATCTTCGACGAAAACTTAGAATTTGAAAGCTAATACCATCGCTCACTGTGTGAGTTACGTTCTGAGCATGCAAGCATGAATATTAGGATTCATTATGCCTATAGACATGTTGACATGAGCATCATTTGATTAAACGTGGAATTCACCTATGCACATATGTTCATGAAAAGGAAATTCCAAGTGTAAATATGTGGTTAAAGTATACATGTGTAGTATACGCACAAACGTGCATACTTAGTATTATTTAGCCTCGTTATGTGATAATATGACGTTAGTAGCTGACCCTTGTAACATGGACTTGATTAGCTTAAGGTATAAGAGTTACCGGCGTGAAAACCATATAACTTTGAATTATGGACAGAACCTTGCAGTATGTGTGTGTCTTAAACTGTATTGCATGATTAATTGAAGTGCTATATGTTCAAGCCTATGTTGATGCATAGAGACTAGATATTCTAAAGTTATTAATCTAAGACAGGGTTAGATGTTTATGGACTCAGTCATAGTAAATTGACTTACGTAAATTATGTGGTAGACTTATCTGATGGTTGAATTCTTGTATGTGTGAACTCATACCAGTCTACACAATACTAATTGAGAGACCAACTTTTAATGTTAGGTCATTTCAATGCAATTTAATTAAAGCTAGATTATTTGTAGCTGAGCAAACAGGCAAGTTCCCTATCTTACACAACTTTGAATATTGTGCAAGTTTCTGGACTTCACTCTTTATTGTGCAAGTTTCTTATCCTTCTCATATTGTATTGAGCAAGTTATTATTATGTTGTAAGTTATTTATTGACGCTTGGACCTTATTTCCAAGTATGCTTTAGGTGGTTTAATTACTTTATAATTATTCCACATTGATGTTATTGATATTCGCACTTGGTGCACTTGAGTTCGTACAGTTTTGGACTTGTACATCATTTTAAAGTTCTATTATTCATGAACTGCTTTAGATAGAGTCTGAACCCTTGTTCGGTCAGACAATTGCATGAAATTTTTATAAAAGCTACCCAGGCCAATTGATGGCAGGGATTCTTAGACTGAAGAGAACACCCCTTATATTGTAGGGGAGTACCCCAGGTATCTAATATAAGATACAAACAACAGAGTTGAATGTTATGCATATACATGGCGTACGCGAGGCTGATCCCCTCAAGTACATATTTTGTAGCTAGTAACCAAAGGGTCAATCAGCTATTGATTCCATTGGATGTTTATAGTTCGAAGTCTATTCGTCTATCAGTTATTATAAAAGCAATTATTCTCCTTGCTTCCGATATTCATATTGTTGAATTCCTCTTGTATATATTCCTTTAATCATGATATATCCTTTATTGCTGTATTTAAACTTGTTGAGCAAACTAGTTGCTCACTCTTGCTATATCATGACTTTTATTGCAGTTAAACCCGAGACTTCAGGGAAGGACAAGGGTAAAGAAAAGATGAAGTAATAGACTTCAAGTAGCTGACTTTATTTTATGCTTAGTGTAATTACTGTTTATATAATTTGAACCCTAATGGTTATTCTAGGGTATGTTTGTAAGGTTGTATTAAGGTTATCGAATCTTGGGACTAGTAACACCTTTTGAATGAACGACATACGTTTATTTCTTTCCGCATTTAGTTATTGTATGTTGTTTAGAGGTGGATGTTGTTTTGGATAGTGATGACCGAATCCGGGTGTTTGAGACCCGAATTTGGGGGCGTCACACATAGCCTATGCCTCACGAAAACTCAAAGAATATGAGAAGAATTATCTTACTCATTATCTACAGTTGGCAGCGGTCATTTTCGCGCTAAAGATCTGGAGACACTACCTGTATGGGGAGAAAGTGGAGATCTATATGGATCATAAAAGCCTTAAATATTTCTTCACTCAAAAAGAACTCAACACGCGACAACGACGTTGGCTCGAGCTGTTGAAAGATTATGACCATACCATTCAATATCATCCTGAAAAAGCGAACGTGATAGCTGACGCGTTGAGTAGAAGATCATATGCAAAAACGAGTGCGATGTTGTCAACACAAAGACCTATTTTGTTTGACTTAAAAAGGATGGAAATAAAGTTAAAGACTCCAGGGAACCATGTGAAGATGGCAAATATACGCGTAGAACCAACTTTAATTGATAAAGTTAAAGCTGCTCAAGCTACAGACCAGAGCTGATGAATATGAAGAAGAAGGTGCAAAAAACTGCTATTCCAAAAGCAAGAATCGACGAAGAGGGGATACTTCGAGTCAAATCCAGACTTTATGTTCCTTACGAATCTTATTTGAAGTATAAAATCATGATGGAAGCACACAACACACCGTTTGCAATCCATCCTGGAAGTACCAAAATGTATCGTGATCTTTGACATACATTTTGGTGGAGTAACATGAAGAGAGAGATCGCGGAGTTTATCTCGAGGTATTTAACGTGTCAACGTGTCAAGGCAGAGCATCAAGTGCTAAAAGGTCCATTGCAACCACTTGAAATTCCAGAATGGAAGTGGGAACACATCAACATGGATTTCGTTACGGGTCTTCCTAAGGTTTCTCAAAGCATAGATGCAATTTGGGTCATTGTCGATAGATTAACCAAGTCTGCTCATTTCTTGCCTATACGAGAAACTTATTCACATGAACGTCTTGCTCGTATATATATAAATAAGAATGTAAGACTGCATGGTATGTTAGTATCCATAGTTTCTGATTGAGACCCAAGATTCACTTCATAATTTTGGGTCAGCTTACAGAAAGCTATGGGCACTGATTTACGATTCAGTTCTACATATCATCCTCAAATAGACGGGCAATCGGAAAGGACTATTCAAACTCTTGAAGAGATATTAAGACTCTATGTTTAGACTTCAAAGTAAGTTGGGACAAGTACTTACCATTGGTGGAATTCTCCTACAATAACAGTTATCAAACAAGTATAGGCATGGCTCCATTCGAGGCATTGTATGGGCTATAGCGTCGTTCTCCAGTATGCTGGGATGAGGTGGGTGAAGCAACATTGTTGGAACCAGAGTTGGTACCCATGACTACAAAAAAGATTCAAATGATCCGACAACGTATACAAACAGCACAAGATCGACAAAAGAGTTGTGTTGATCTTCATCGAAGGGACATGGAATTTAATGTCGAAGACCATGTATTATTACGTGTTGTTCCATGAAAAGGAGTTACGAGATTTAGAAAGAGAGGAAAGCTAAACCCACGATTTATTGGTTCATTTGAAATCCTCGATCGAGTAGAAACTGTGGCCTATAGACTCACATTACCGCTAAGCATGTTTCGTGTTCATAACGTTTTTCACATATCCATGCTACGTAAATATGTGAAAGACCCAAACCATATTATTGAACTAGATCCAGATGAGATAGCAGAGGATTTAACTTATGAGGAGGTACCTGTCAAGATCTTGGATAAGAAGGAGCAGATTCTACGCTCGAAGGTTATACCTCAAATCAAAGTTTTATGGAGAAACCACGATGTTGAGAAAATTAATTGGGAGTTAGAATCTAAAATTAAAATAAGGTATCCTCACCTCTTCGAAATACCAGGTACGTAAATTAATTTCGAGGACAAAATTTCATAAGGAGGGGAGGTTGTAAGAACCCAACTTTTATGAATAAAGATTTAATTTTCTTTATATATTATTTTTAAATATTAAGGTGTTGATTTGATATAATATTATAGTTATGGGTGATTTGTGCAAATTTTACAAAGTAAGCAAGTTGTCATAAAATATTTGTTATGTCGGGGAATATTCGTTTGGTCGGGGAATATTCTTTTTGTTGAGGAATATTCGTACGACTACGCAATCATTGGTGGATCCCACAACAAAATAACTATTGGATAAAGAAAGCGACAAAAATAACCCTTTTATAAAAATAATGGGAAGACTTTTATCGTTAAACTGTTGAAATACCCTGTGAGAAAAGTACAGTAATACGCGTTATTCCACAGTGGTACGCGATATTGCACAGTAACACACGGTATTGCACAGTATCTTTGATTATTGATGCTTACATAAGAAGTCACTCAGTATTTCATTCAATAATTGTCACAGTAGTTTCTTCATAGTATCTTATATTATTGATTCAATAATTATTACAGTATCATCTGCACAATACTTTATATTATTAAATTAATAATTGACGCGACACAGTTATTCATATTATTATTAGCATTATTGATAATGTCTAGAAAGTTCTGTCAATGAAAGGGGTTAGGTTATTTAATTGTGCGCCAATAAGGAGAAATCCTTATCGAAAAGCCCCCTCTTTCCTAGGAACAATCTGGTTGCCAGTATTGTGAGTTATAATATTAATGATGACTAATTGTTGAAAGATTGTGTTATATAAAGATAAGTGATTTTTGGTGGATATTTATTCAATTTTTGATATAAATAGAGGAGTTATTGTAAGTTTGGTTTATTATTCCATGGACCCCTACGTGCCAAATTAGTCAAACCGTCGACAGAAAATTATTTCAGTTTTTGTTTTCTTATTATTATAATAGTAATAAAACAGAAAATTTTTTATAATATATATAAAGTTGTTTGTTTTATTAGAATATAAATAGAATATATTATATTAAATATATAGTTTTTATTTTATTAGAATATTTTATTGCATAGTGCTGTATAGTAAAATTAAATTTCGCCGAATTCGTCCGTGAAAATTTTCTTCCATGCGTCCGTGATTTCCTTAAATAGTGTCCTGCCATTCTCCTATAAATATGATTCTTAGTTAACAAATGAAAATCACACCAGAATCAGAGAATTCTTCTTCTATAATATTGTGCGTATTTTTTTCTAGTATAAAGGTACTTTGATTGTAGCTAATAGTGCAAGATTTTTTCAAGATAATCTCCGCTATACCAGTCAGATTTAGTCTCCTACTAAGGTAAAGGATATTATTTTTTTCATACTCGTAAGGGTTGTCATTTTATTCCTTATTAATCTGTGAGAATAACCTGTTTACGCGGACTACCGCATGCATGGTGAATAACCCTTCGTATTTGTTCTTTATTAAGTTGTGGAAATGATCTGTCTACGCGGATTACCGTATGACGGGTGAAAATCCATTTGCAGTTTCATATATTCTTTTATACTCGTATGAGCTATCATTTCTTTTGTACTCGTCAAGGGATATCATTTCTTTCATATTTTCTCCATCATGGTATGAAATTATTGTTTGTATCCATAACCTTATTATTAAACGGTGGAAATCCCTGAAATTAGTAGAATATCCTTGAGTTTTGCATTTCATCTAGTATTGTTTCACTGAAATATTTGTCTGAATTTTCTTATTAAATTTTAATATTTTCATTCGGGGTACTATTCACGGAGTACTATTTATACGGTACTATTTATAATAGAATTTAATTTTCTTTTCTTGGTCCAAGTTATCTTTTATGAATTTTATTCTTGAAATTGGATCCATGTTTTAATATTCATTTTGACAATTTGAACATTCTTGAACTTGGATAAATTAAATTATATATCTCTAATATATATCCTTGATCTCACTTAATTTATTCTTTATATCATTGTCATCATCCTCATGCTTAAATTATGGTGAAAAGTTATCTTTGGCCCGTAGTGCAAAGATGAATTGTTGATTGGTATGATTATGACCAGGAATTGTGTATTGGTATAATCATGACCTTTGGTGTTATAAATAAATGCTTGTGGTGAAAGTTCTATTTGGCCTGTAGTGCACAGATGGACAGGTATTTGGCATGATCATGATCACTGGTGATACAAACGAATATTTTTCGCCGTAGTGCATAGATAATTCGTTTATTGGAAAAAATTATTGATTGGTGTTATAGGGATAAAATATTTTCGATGGACCTCTACCTCCTAAAAGATAGTAGACATCATTCTCTACTTAACTCTTCTAATGGATTGTTATTTTCGCTGTAGTTGTTGATCTAAAACTTGTTGTCCATAATATTTTATCTGATTTATAATTAAAGGCTAACAATAATTTATTATTCATTATCTTAGTCATAATATTCTTTACTGGGCTAGTTGAGCTCACTTTTTTCTTTCATTGTTCTCTTCAGGAAATGAGAATATAGTTGGAATTAGTCTGGGAATGGAGTGATGGTCCAAGATAGTGCTATTGTATTCCTCACTATTTTGTAAAATAGTGTGATAATAATTGTAATGAGGATTTAAGTTGAGCGTTGATATTTTCGTATTATATACAACATAATATCTGTATTGAAGCTCACAGTTTGTGTGGTCGTATTTTGCACAACAGTTTAATAGTTGGAATAGGAAGATTTGTATTTGAATTCTGTACCATGTATTTTACGACTCAGAATGGGTTGTGTGGACCTATTTTGGGGGAGTCACACAAAGGCTTACAGCCGGCGCTGCGGCTCAGCCAAAAGGCCTGCAGCCGATGCAGCGGCGCAGCAGCGCGCAGGAAAACCCTCTAATGGGTGCTGCAGCGCTGCGTCGCAGAATCAAACTCTCAAGTTTGCGAAAAACACAGAACAGGGCCAATAAACTCCAATGTCTTTGTTCATAGCACAAATTACTTATACCCAAACTATGTAATCCTTACAGAATCATTACTAAGCGTATATGACATGATTATGACCAACAAAACAACACAAATCTTCAAATTTAAACCCATAAATTCCATGTTCTTGCTATTTTTCAAAGTTTCGTCAAATATGATGAAATCACACATAACGGTTTCATTATAACACCAAATCAGTCCATATAAGTTTCGTTCTTTTCGTTTCTACATGTATAAACATAATCAATCATCAATTTATTGTTTAACATACAATTTAAGCATAAGTTTTTGTACATATAAGCCATATTTATATATTATTTCTATGTAAACTTCAAAACTCTATTTCAAACATAATTTCATTGATTAATTACTCTAAAGTAGTTTATAAACATCATATAATAGATTATACACTTATATTAATGATTATAAATAACTTCTCAACAATTTAACCATAAAAATCTATTTACATAGAACTTAAAAACCAATTTTCATGAAGAACTTTAAGAATACAAATTAATGTTTGAATTGAAGTGTTTACCATTACTTTCTTGTTTAGATCACACAAAGATGGTAGAACACTACTCTTGATTCCCCAATTCTTCTTCCTAAATCTCAAATTCTCTAAAAACTCTCTTTTCTCTCTGTATTTTCTATGACTTGTGTTTTCAAATGACTGATATGCTCTAATATAGTTATTCTACGTATAAATTAATTGGCATAACATGGGTAGCGGTTAAGTGCTTCATGGCCTTAACTGCTCCCATGTTCTTAAGATCATGTTTGGTTTGGCTTTAAAAGCTCCCTTTTTAGTTTATTTTAATTAACTCATTTATTATATAGTTTATTTGTCACATTTTGACTAATCAAACAATATTATTTAAACTCAATTAAATAAAAAAGGCAATATTACTCATTAAATCAAAATATCACATAATTAAAATTCTTATTTATTAATTATGACAAATCATTAAATTTTTAATTAATTATTAAATTAATTAGAACAACATCATAATTATTTAACAACTCATTTAATTTAATTATCCCAACTAAATTCACACTTTGAACTATAACATTATCCAACATTAATTTAATTAATATAACACATTTAATTAAATTAATCTACCACAATTCCATCAAATATTTATTTAACTCAATAAATAAATCAACAAAATATTTATTTAATTCAATAAATATTTAAAATAAATTATAAAAATCTCGTTCGTCACAGCTGAAAGACACTTATGTCCCACCAAGTTGTCATCCACTTTTAAAGTCGTTCTTAAAGTTTATTTTTCGCCATTTAGGTCCTTAAAGTTATATTGTTTGGCGTTTATATTCCTTTTACCCGATTTGACCTCAATCTGACCCGTTTTAACAAACTTTTTACCCAACCCAACCCAGTTTGACCTGACCCTAATTTTATGAATTAATTTTAAAAAAAACACAAAAAAGTTTTAAAATAATAATTAATTTTAATATTTTAAATTAAATATTATTTTTAAAATAATTATTATTTTAAATATTTTCAAATAAAATATTTTTTTAATAATTTTAAAATAATAATTATATTTAATATTTTTAAATAAAATATTTTTAAAAAAATAACTATAAAATAATAATTTTTAATATTTAAAATAAAATATTATTTTTCAAATAATAATTATTTTTATTATTTTGAATAAAATAATTATTTTAAATATTTTAAAATAAAATATTTTTTTAATATTTTTTAAAATTATAATTACTTTTTAATAATTTAATATAAAATATTATTTTTAAAATAATAATTATTTTTTCAAATTTTAAAATAAAATATTTTTGGAAAAAAAGTTTTAAAAATAATTATTATTTTCAGGAAAAAGTATTAAAAACTTTTATATTTTTCAAAAATGATTAAATTTTCATAAAATATAGATTAAAAAAATTAAAGATTAAATTTTTTTATTTCATAATAAGTTTTTTGAAAATTTACACATGAAAGCTTTTATTATTTACTTTTTTTGAATCTATATTTTATGAAACTTTTCTCATTTTTAAAAAAATAAAAATTTCTATTTTTTATTGAAAATAAAGTTTTATTTTTTTTCTTTTATTTTTTTTTGAATCTATATTTTATTATACTTTACTCATTTTTTAAAAAAATGAAAAGTTTTCTAACTTTTTCTTGAAAATAATAAATATTTTTAAAACTTTTTAATTTCTTTTTTAAAAAAATTGAATTAGTTTTTTATTTATCTTTTACTGTTTTTTGTATTTTCATTTCTATTTTTAGTCTTTTTTTAAATTATAATATTAAGAATACTTATAATAATGGTAAAAACATAATATTTTTTCCTAAAAATAAATTTTTACATAAAAAATGAAAAAAATCTACTTTTTTTAATATAAAATTTATTTTCTAATTTAATTTTTATAAATCTATATTTTATGAAACTTTACTCATTTTATGAAAATATAAAAGTTTTTAATATTTTTTTTCTAAAAATAATAATTATTTTTACAAATATTTAAAATAATAATTATTTTTAATATTTTAAAATAAGATATTATTTTAAAATAATAATTATTTTAAAAATAATTTTAAATTTGTTTTTTAAAGAAATAATTGGTGAAATTGTGGTTTGGTCAAAATGGGTCGGGTTGGGGTCAAATCGGGTAAAAGGAACGAAAACGACAAAAAAATATCACTTTAAGGACCTAATTAGCGAGAAATGAATTTTAAAGACAACTTAAAAGTTGGTGACAACTTGAAAAATAGAAGTGTCATTCAACCTACATTGGGACATATTTGCATTAATAAGTCTCACCACTAACATAGGGCATCACTAACAAAAGAGAATCTAAAACTTTTGCTAAAATTAAGAGAATCCAAAAATAATCTGAAACCAACTCATCTACTACCAAACTGAACGTTAAACTTACATCTAGGGGTGCTCATCGATAAAAAACCGAATCAAAAATACCGAAAAATTAAGAACCGGTACCGAATAACCAGTTTCGGTACCGGTTCGGTACAAAGTCGGTATCGGTTTTTTCGGTTCGATTTTCGGTTATACCGCAATAATTAGATAATTTTTTTAAAATATTAACAAATTTTTTTAAAACTAAGAAATGAGGCTAGTAAATTACATTCTTATAAATACTAATCACAATTGTTAGTCTAAGAGTATTTAACTATCATAGTTGTAGTAAATAATAATTGTAGTTTGAAGTTTTTGATTAATTCTTTTGATGATTGTTAATTTGTTACCTTCTCTTTTTCCCAGTTATTATACCAAAGTATATGAAAATATGTGCGTGTGTATATATGAACAGCTAGTGGGAAAAGGAGATTTAGTGGGGAAAAATCATTTTTTTTTAATTATTCTTGTCTTCAGTTATGATGATGAACTTTTATTAATGTAAGTAAGAAGTTTCACTATAAAACGTTGTAGGGGGTGGAAAGTGGAAACCCATATACAAAAGGAGAAAATAATATACAATAAAGGAATGATACAAAGAGCACCTGTTCTTTGCACAAAAACTGTACTCAAAGAATGAATCCCTGAACAGAAACTTTATGTACACTATTTCCAATTGTTAATTTCTAAAATTCGGTTCTTCAGTTCTTTCTGTTTTTACCGAATGCAAAATTTTCATTACCGCTACCGGTACCGAAAAGTATAAAAAAACAGAAAAATGGGTACCGAAAAAAATCGGTACCGTCGGTACCGGTATCAACAGATTCGGTAAAAAACCGAAAAAACTGAATTTTTTGAGCACCCCTACTTACATCCCTTTCCTGCTGCAGTTGTTGCTCTTAATCTTCGTGATGTTTCTATAATCCTCATACTACTGCTACTCTTATGCTAGGATTGTAGGAATGGAGTTGGTAAAGGAATAGAATAGAGAAGGGAATGAAATAGAACAGAGAGTTCAATGATTAATTTTATTCCAACTAAACTGAGTCATTCCACACCCTCTCCTAAAGAATAAAATTCACAAATTTGGCAAGAATGAGAATGGTGTATTCCAATGAAACAACCGAACACAATTTTTTATGAATGATTAATTAGATGCATTGAAAGTAGTATGCACACAAGCCAATCATGTTTGATGATAAAGTATATATTTTGTAACAATCATAGTTATTTATTAATAAAAGAATTATTTATTTAAAGGCATTTATATTATCTAAATAATGTTGTTATATTTAAATGTGATAAACTCATAGTTTTAAGCAATGCTTTTAGAATCATGATGATGATCATGCTAATGAGATCTAAATTCTTAGATAGCTTAAAACTAAAATAGTTTCTAATCGATGGATTACTAAATAGGATATTAGTGAATCCGGATAGATTGGTACATATGTTGCTTGCTCTTTGAAAGAGGATGATCGATCTCATAATCATTTGTGTGGAGACACTAAAGCAAGTATGTAAGTGCTTATTGGAGAATAAGTACACTGAACGTGGCTCGCTAAGGAATACCTAATGGAGTTTTACTCGCCTATCAATAGGAATTCCTTTAGTGATAGTAGTACAAGTAATCTTTAGACTTGAGATCATCATAGTATCTTATGTATGATGAGTTATACTTTGACATATCCCTTAAGACCCTAAGGGTATATCAAAGGGTATGCTTGGGTATAACTAATTATACATGAAGATAATGAATGATCAATAAAGGATCTACCACTTCTAGTAAAAGAAGAAAATGTCTTATGTGATTCGATAAATGACAACTCAGTAGTCCTTGGCCAAGGCAGAATGAAATTAGAAAGTAATTTCTAATTTGCATTATTAGAGTTTGTGCATTTAGGATCGGAATGCATATAATTAAATAAAATAAGACTTGATAGTAAATCCATGTCTTATATTTAATTGGGACATTGTATGGTAGAAGGAATAAAATGTACGGTAACTATTTACTCAAAGGTTTTTTTATGATTAATGTTGAAATCTATATTATCGGGAAAGTCGTTGAGCGCTAAGGGGGCTTACACTACAACAAAAAGGATTATTTTCGATGGAATATTCCGTCAGAAGTAAGTATAATCCGTCGAGATTATGCTTAATTCCGACGAAATATTCGGTCAAAAATTCAGTCGGATATAAGCAAGTCGAAATTAAGTCGTCGATCTTTCAGTCGGGAATAATTAAACTCGACGGACATAAACACGACCTAAATTTCAGTCGAGATTGAGCTATTATCGACGAAATTATATCCGTCGAGGATATTATGTTGAGGATAATCTTGACACGTGGCAGGGTAGCCAAAATGGTAAGAGGCTTATTTCCGATGAAATTCCGTCGAGGATAACACTATTCCGTCGAGGATAATTATTTTTTTTAATGTTTATTCTGTTTTGGCAATATCCAGGATTTTAACTGATAGTAGTGTGCATACAAGCCAATCATGTATGATGATAAAGCACATACTTTGTAAACAATCTTATTTATTTATTAATAAAATATTCATTTAAGGCATATAATTATCTACATGGTGCTGTTTTTATAATATGTAAATAACCCATAGTTTTAAGCAATGCTTTTAGAATCATAATGAGATCATGATAATGAGATCTAAATTCTTAGAAAGTTTAAAAAATAAAATAGTTCCCAATTGTGGGATTACTAAAATGGGGATTAGTAAATTCGGATAGATTGGTACATATGTTGCTTGCTCATTGGATGAGGATGACTGATCTCATGGTCATTTGTGTGGAGACACTAAAGCAAGTATGTAGGTGTTTATTGGAGAATAAGTTCACTGAACGTGACTCGCTATGGAATACCTAATGGAGTTTTACTCGCCTGTCAATAGGAATTTCTAATGTGATAGTAGTACATGTGATCCTTGGACTTGAGATCATCATAGTATCTTGTATGTAACAAATTATACTTTGACTAATTCCTTAAGGTCTTTTAAGGCATATATAGGGTATGCTTGGGTGTAATGAGTTACATATGGAGATAATGAATGATCAATAAAGAATCTACCACCTCTAGTAAAAGAGGAGATATGTCCTATGTGATTCGTTAAATGACAACCCAGAAATCCTTGGCCAAGGTAGAATGAAATTAGAAAGAGGTTTCTAATTTGCATTATTTGGAGTTGTGCATTTTCTAATCGAAATACATATGATTAAATAAATTAAGACTTGACAGTAAATCCATGTCTTATATTTAATTGGGACATTGTATGGTGGAAGGATTGAATTATACGGTAACTATTAACTCACAGGTTCTTTTATGATTAATGTTGAAATCTATATTATCTGGAAAGTCGTTGATCGCTAGGGAGGCTTATCCCTATTGTAGAATAAATGTTATTTATTTAAATAGATTATTAGTTTAATTTGTTTATTTAAATAAGATTAGAATTGTTCTAATTGATTTATTCACAACCGGTTTAATATGGAGAACCTAAAGGGTCACACCATAAAAGGAAGAAGAATTATTTAAGAAGAAAATGGCATGATAGTAATAATGCATTAAGTATAATTAATTTAATCTATGATGATAGAATAAATTAAATAGCTTAATATTTATTATTTAATATTTTAGAAATATTAAATATAAATTAATAAGAGGAGTCTTATTAATATTATTATTATTATTATTATTTTAATTCTAAAGGAGTTTAGGAATTAATATAATATCAGTACTCTCTCTCAATCCTAATAAAGATTAGGATATAAATTAATTAAAAGTATTTAATTAATTAATTAAATAAAACCCTATTCTAATTGGATTAGGAGGGTTAACCTAATATCTATATAAGAGAGTCTTATATCAGAAATAAGGTACGTGAATTTTTCAAGAGTTGGGAGTACACATATTCTATAGAGATAGAAACAAGGGTTAAGCCAATAACCCATCTTACTGAGTTCTTCATCTTCCTTGGTGGATCACCGTTAGAGGCCAAACATTTGGGTGGCTGACATTGATCAAGGGAAGGAGCCACTACAGAGGAATCAAAGGAATCAAAGGAGTAGAACTTGTACCTGAGGAAGCTTGGATCTTCAAATGTATAATTCTATTTTTCTCCTTCCTCATTCACTGATAATTGATGCATAAGAATGATCATGGTAATGGGTTTGTATAAATTTTTGAAAACCTAGTTTTTTACGCTTCCGCCCTATTTATGTGATTTGATTGCATGATTGCGTTACGTACAAACCCAACAGTGGTATCAGAGCCAATCTTGTGCTAATTATCAGTCTATGTGATCCCATACATGTATAATATGCGATTGGATCGAGTTCTGGGCAACAAATTTTTTTCTGATTCTGCGAAGCTGTGCAGCTGCGCCGGTTCCTGGCCTTCTTGCTGCGCAGCTGCGCCAGTGTCCTGTGCTGGTTTACATGCTGCGCAGCTGCGCAGGTTCCTGGCCTTCTTGCTGCGCAGCTGCGCCAGTGTCCTGTGCTGGTTTTCATGCTGCGCCGGTTCCTGGCCTTCTTGCTGCGCAGCTGCGCCGGTGTCTTGGCCTGGTTTTTTATGCTGCGCAGCTGCGCTAGTTCTTTTTATATTCCTGGCGCAGCTGCGCCACTAACAGAATCTGAAATTTTTTTTTGTTTTATTTAATTAAATGAATGATTTATTTAATTAATAAAGGTTTAAAATAAAGATGTTTATTTTATATGAAATGAGATTTCAGAATTGCTAAAATTAAAGAGTTTAATTTGGAATTGTTTTTTGAATGAAATAAAGGAGTTTATTTTTCCAAAAAACAAAGTTTAGCAAACTTTTGCCCATTAACTGATATTAATACATATATGGAATGAATTTACTTTCATGAGATGAATAAGTTTTATCGATACGTATGATGATATGTATGGTAATAAAAGGGATTGATTATGGACTATGACCAATGTGATTGGATTTTATTTTGGATGAATGCTTAAATGTATGGGTTTTATAAAATGGGGTCTGCGTACCTCGTCTTCTTTGATTTTATTCTCGGTGTAAAATTCTATCTCCCTTCTATGTACTTCCCCTTGACTGCTGATCAAGGTTTCTATTTAAAAATAATTTATGTAATAAAGATAGTTAGAATTATCTTGAAGAAACTGGAGACCAAGGAGCAAGGAGCGCGTGAAGACCCGTTTGTATGGAGCCCGGGTTTAAATGTAACAGTTACGTTTAAATTTAAATTTTTGCACTCCTAGGTTTGACCTTTTGGTTCACTTGGTGGCTCTAGTGAACCAAACTAGAATAAAAGTCCATAATCAATCCGGGTAGAATATAGTATTCTATATTGCATGCTAAATATTATATATATTATATTTTATACAAACATGCTTCGCATGTTTAATAAAATGACGCGTATTTTATATATATATGTGCATACGCGCTTAAAAAGATGAGACAAATAATAACAAACCCCTCAAAGAAATATTATTAAGTCTGAAGCGTTCAAATGATATTTGGAATATCAAATGTCGCCTTCTAGCGTGATTAGTTAATAGAGTATTAAATATTTAATATGAGTTTGTTGTGCTATCCACAAGGCGAATATTGAATATTTAAGATGTTCATTAATCACATTTGATGCTTATCAAGAAAATTGAACGATCTAGTCTTGTTGTGCTATCCACAAGGACGAAAATTTTTCTTTTTTTAAATTTATGGAAGTGCTAGGCTGGACTTAACTTAAATCATTTTAGTTCGGATGTGCACACACATGACCATTATGATTTAAGAGGCAAAATAAAAGGAGTTACATGGTGATGTAATTGACAAGAGTTGTCTACCTATTTATTTGTATATCGCTTGTTGTGCTATCCACAAGGTTATATACATTTGAAATGGGATCCTTAATCTCACTAGTAAATCTTTAATTAGATGTTGCCGAACTATATGAGTGAGGGTAATATAGTTTGATGAAAATAGTGGGAGATACCAATTTAAAATAAAGACCTAAATTTATTTTGGTATGCAAAGTTAATAAAATGAATGTTTGCTAAAATGTTGTCTTTTCACATGCAGAATTTTAAAAATGTCAAAATCACTAATCTCACTACGAAGCATACTTGATGCAAATAAGCTTACCGGCCCGAATTATGAGGACTGGCTAAGAAATCTGAGAATTGTTCTCACTGCTGAAAAGATTTCTTATGTCCTAAATTCCACTATCCCTGAATCTGTTTCAGAAACAGCCTCTGAGGAAGAGATTGCCACTTTCAATAAGTGGCAAGATGATGCATCTGTGGCTCAATGCATCATGCTCGCATCCATGAATAACGAGCTTCAGCGTCAGCACGAAAAAATGGATGCTCCTGCTATGCTGCTTCACCTCAAGGAGTTGTATGGTGAACAGAGTAGGACTGCTAGATATGAGATATCTAAGGAGCTCTACCAATCTCGGATGACCGAGGGCACTGCCGTCGAGACTCATGTTTTGAAGGTAATCAATTTGATTGAACGCCTTGGACAGCTTGGGTTCGTCATGGATGGGGAGTTGAGTCAAGACTTGGTCTTGCAGTCACTCCCTGAGACCTTCTCGCAGTTTGTGGTTAATTTTCACATGAATAAGCTAGATGTCAGCTTACCTGAGCTGCTTAACATGCTGAAAACTGCAGAAGGTCACTTCTCATCCAAGAAGAACCATGTCTTGATGGTGGATTCTTCCAATAAAAGCAAGAGGCCCAAGGTGTCTTCTGAAAAGAAGAAATCTAAGAAGGCTAAGGGAAAAGGGAAAGAAAAGGAGCAAAAGAAACCTGAACTAGCTAAAGGAATGTGCTTTCATTGCAATGAGCTGGGACATTGGAAGAGGAACTGCAAGAAGTTTCTAGCAGAGAAGAAGCTTGGAGAAGCTTCGACTTCCAATCAAGGTTTGTTTATGATTGAAATTAATTTTTCTGAAAGTCATAATTCTACTTGGGTATTGGATACCGGCTGTGGTTCTCACATATGTAATACTGTGCAGGGACTGGTCAGAAGTAGAAAGCTGAACAAAGATGAGGTGATCCTACGAGTGGGAAATGGAGCAAAAGTTGCTGCATTAGCTGTAGGAACTTATTGTTTAGCAATGCCTTCGGGCAAATCCATTTATCTTAATAATTGTTATTATGTTCAGAATATTATTAAAAATATTATTTCAATTCTGTATTGGATATGGAAGGTTTTGACGTTATTATAAAGAACAATGGTTGTTCTATTTATAAAGACGATATTTTATATGGTATTGGAAATTTGCGAAATGGACTTTATACAATTGACTTACAAGAAAATATATTTCAAATTGAACAAATTAAGAAAAGGAAAAGAGATGATATTAATTATACCTATATGTGGCACTGTAGACTCGGTCATATCAATGAAATAAGATTATCCAAGTTGCATAAAGATGGGCTCCTCGAGCTATCTGATTATGAATCATATCCAACTTGTGAATCTTGTCTCATGGGTAAAATGACTAAATCTCCTTTTAGTGGAAAAGGAGAGAGAGTTACAGAGTTGTTGGCATTGATTCACACAGACGTTTGTGGACCTATGACAACAAGTGCACGGGGTGGGTATTCTTATTTTATTCACACAGACGTTTGTGAACCTATGACAACAAGTGCACGGGGTGGGTATTCTTATTTTATTACTGTCACTGATGATCACTCAAGATTTGGATATGTGTATTTAATGAAATACAAATCAGAATCATTTGAAAAGTTCAAAGAGTTCAGAAGTGAAGTAGAGAAACAAACGGGCAAGAGTATTAAGATACTTCGATCAGATCGAGGTGGAGAATACTTAAGCAGTGAGTTTCTCAATTGTCTCAGAGAAAATGGTATAATCTCACAATGGACTCCTCCAGGTACACCACAGTTAAATGGAGTATCTGAAAGGAGAAATCGAACACTGTTGGACATGGATCGATCCATGATGAGTTTTACCGACCTTCCAATTTCCTTCTGGGGATATGCCCTAGAAACGGCTGCATACCTACTTAACAAGGTACCTACCAAATCCGCCCCAAAGACTCCATATGAGATGTGGAAAGGGAGGAAACCAAATCTTAAGCATGTTAAGACTTGGGGTTGTCCAGCTTATGTCAAAAAGTTTAAAAATGATAAGCTACAGACTAAATCTGATAAGTGTAGATTTGTGGGATACCCTAAAGAAATCGTAGGGTATTATTTCTATCATCCAACTGATCAAAAGGTGTTTGTTGCGAAACATGCTACCTTCTTGGAGAAAGAGTTTATCCATGAAGGGGTCAGTGGGAGCAAGATATATCTTGAAGAAGTTCAAGAACCACAAGTTACCACAGACCAAAGTCAGGTACCTAACCAAGTAGAAGAACCTACTGTACCACACCCTGTTCGTAAATCTGGAAGAGTACCGAAGATACCTGAGAGGTATGGATTCGTTATAGAGGATGACGATGAGGTACACATCAAAAATTATGATGATCCATTGAATTACGAACAGGCTATGAGTAATAAAGACTCAGGGAAATGGCTTGAAGCCATGAAATCTGAAATGGACTCCATGTATGAAAACAAAGTATGGTCTTTGGTTTCACCACCTGAAGGTATTAAACCTATTGGGTGTAAATGGGTTTTTAAGAAAAATACTGGAGCAGACGGAAAGGTAGACACCTCTAAGGCCCGACTGGTTGCAAAAGGTTTCAAACAAAGACAAGGAGTTGACTATGATGAAACCTTCTCACCAGTAGCCATGCTCAAGTCCATTCGGATTTTGCTTGCGATTACAGCTTACAACGACTATGAGATCTGGCAGATGGACGTGAAAACGGCCTTCCTCAATGGGAAACTTGAGGAGGATGTGTATATGACACAGCCAGAGGGATTTATTTCAAAAGTTGGAACAAATCAAGTCTGTAAGCTACAACGATCCATTTATGGGTTGAAGCAAGCTTCTCGTAGATGGAACATTCGTTTTGATGAGACAATCAAAGAGTTTGATTTTATCAAAAACGAGGATGAACCATGTGTATACAAGAAGGTTAGTGGGAGCGCAGTATCATTCCTTGTATTATAGGTTGATGATATATTACTGATAGGGAATGACATTCCTATGTTACAATCCATTAAAATCTGGTTATCTAAAAACTTCTCCATGAAGGACTTGGGTGAAGCATCCTATATTTTGGGGATAAAGATCTATAGAGATAGATCTAAAAGGATGCTCGGCTTATCCCAAGGAACGTACATTGATACGATGCTAAAGAGGTTTAGCATGGAAGATTCCAAAAGAGGTCTAATGCCGATGAGCCATGGAATAAATCTCTCCAAGAAACAGGCCCCATAGACACCTGAGGAGAGAGACCATATGAGTAAGATCCCTTATGCTTCTGCAATAGGATCTATCATGGACGGTATGATATGTAGTAGACCGGATGTTGCTCACACACTTAGTGTAACAAGCAGATACCAGTCGAATCCAGGAGAAGAGCACTGGAAGGCAGTGAAAAATATCCTAAAGTACTTAAGAAGGACTAAAGATATTTTTCTTGTCTACGGTGGGTCTGAATTAAAACTCGAGGGATTCACGGACTCAAGTTTTCAAACAGACCAAGATGACAGTAAATCTGTTTCAGGGTATGTGTTTACCTTGAACGGAGGTGCATTGAGTTGGAAGAGTTCCAAGCAGCAAACGGTTGCTGATTCAGTGACAGAGGCAGAGTATATAGCTGCAAGTGAAGCTGCAAAGGAAGCTGTTTGGATGAAGAAGTTCATAACTGAACTTGGTGTGGTTCCTATCATTGGAGAAGCAGTTCCCATATACTGTGACAACACCGGAGCGGTTGCACAGGCTAAGGAACCCAGGTCTCATCAGAAATCTAAACACGTGTTGCGGCGATTTCACTTGATCAGGGAGATCATTGAAAGAGGAGACGTCACCTTGGAGCGTGTAGACTCTCAAGACAACATTGCAAATCCATTTACTAAAGCTCTAACACAACAGCAGTTTGATCGTCACTTATAGAAGATGGGTATGAGATACCATGGCGATTGGCTTTAGTGCAAGTGGAGATTGATAGTAGTGTGCATACAAGCCAATCATGTATGATGATAAAGCACATACTTTGTAAACAATCTTATTTATTTATTAATAAAATATTCATTTAAGGCATATAATTATCTACATGGTACTGTTTTTATAATATGTAAATAACCCATAGTTTTAAGCAATGCTTTTAGAATCATAATGAGATCATGATAATGAGATCTAAATTCTTAGAAAGTTTAAAAAATAAAATAGTTCCCAATTGTGGGATTACTAAAATGGGGATTAGTAAATTCGGATAGATTGGTATATATGTTGCTTGCTCATTGGATGAGGATGACTGATCTCATGGTCATTTGTGTGGAGACACTAAAGCAAGTATGTAGGTGCTTATTGGAGAATAAGTTCACTGAACGTGACTCGCTATGGAATACCTAATGGAGTTTTACTCGCCTGTCAATAGGAATTCCTAATGTGATAGTAGTACATGTGATCCTTGGACTTGAGATCATAGTATCTTGTATGTAGCAAATTATACTTTGACTAATTCCTTAAGGCCTTTTAAGGCATATATAGGGTATGCTTGGGTGTAATGAGTTACATATGGAGATAATGAATGATCAATAAAGAATCTACCACCTCTAGTAAAAGAGGAGATATGTCCTATGTGATTCGTTAAATGACAACCCAGAAATCCTTGGCCAAGGTAGAATGAAATTAGAAAGAGGTTTCTAATTTGCATTATTTGGAGTTGTACATTTTCTAATCGAAATACATATGATTAAATAAATTAAGACTTGACAGTAAATCCATGTCTTATATTTAATTGGGACATTGTATGGTGGAAGGATTGAATTGTACGGTAACTATTAACTCACAGGTTCTTTTATGATTAATGTTGAAATCTATATTATCTGGAAAGTCGTTGATCGCTAGGGAGGCTTATCCCTATTGTAGAATAAATGTTATTTATTTAAATAGATTATTAGTTTAATTTGTTTATTTAAATAAGATTAGAACTGTTCTAATTGATTTATTCACAACCGGTTTAATATGGAGAACCTAAAGGGTCACACCATAAAAGGAAGAAGAATTATTTAAGAAGAAAATGGCATGATAGTAATAATGCATTAAGTATAATTAATTTAATCTATGATGATAGAATAAATTAAATAGCTTAATGTTTATTATTTAATATTTTAGAAATATTAAATATAAATTAATAAGAGGAGTCTTATTAATATTATTAATATTATTATTATTTTAATTCTAAAGGAGTTTAGGAATTAATATAATATCAGTACTCTCTCTCAATCCTAATAAAGATTAGGATATAAATTAATTAAAAGTATTTAATTAATTAATTAAACAAAACGCTATTCTAATTGGATTAGGAGGGTTAACCTAATATCTATATAAGAGAGTCTTATATCAGAAATAAGGTACGTGAATTTTTCAAGAGTTGGGAGTACACATATTCTATAGAGATAGAAACAAGGGTTAAGCCAATAACCCATCTTACTGAGTTCTTCATCTTCCTTGGTGGATCACCATTAGAGGCCAAACATTTGGGTGGCTGACATTGATCAAGGGAAGGAGCCACTACAGAGGAATCAAAGGAATCAAAGGAGTAGAACTTGTACCTGAGGAAGCTTGGATCTTCAAAGGTATAATTCTGTTTTTCTCCTTCCTCATTCACTGATAATTGATGCATAATAATGATCATGGTAATGGGTTTGTATAAATTTTTGAAAACCTAGTTTTTTACGCTTCCGCCCTATTTATGTGATTTGATTACATGATTGCGTTACGTACAAACCCAACATTAACACATATTTTTTGTACCTTTAAACCTGTTCATTTTTTCCAACAGCACATACAAGCTAACTAACTATCCAACAACATTTACATCAACTTAATAAGGCCCAATAACATGAATTACAATTACCAAGGCCAACAATATGTCAGAAATTAACTAATTGAGAAGTAAAGATGTCAAACATCCCATTCATCTAAACTAAAGTATATCAAACATGCCATTAAGCTAAACTAAACTAAATGTCAAACATAAACAAAACTAAAGTAAAGAGATATTTCAAACTAAAGTAATGACAAGGTTTAAACTATAATATGTCAAAAATAATGTAAACTACAAAATAATGTAACTCAAAATGATGTAAACTACAAAATAATGTAAACTAAGTCAAAAATAATGTAAAATACAAAATAATGTAAACTAAGTCAAGCCAGTAGCACTGCCCCCGATGTGAGGAGGATCCTAGGGCGGGGGTCGACGCTGCTGCTCTGAATTTTGAAAATCGTCGTCGTCGTGATCGGAGTGAGCAGCCTCCTCGTCACCCTGTTGATACAATATAATGTAACTCATTAGTCCATATATATGAAACAATTAAAGATACAGCATGGAATAAAAAATTAAATAACATGTAGAATATATACTTGAATTTAAAACGAATAGTATACCTGAGTAGTCGAGAGCTGACTCAGCATCGGCCCAAACACGTCCATGAGTAAGGTAACCACCATTCGAACAATCTCGTCGCGTATCGCGGCGAACTACTCCGGAGGGATACCCGTACTCTCGGCGGTGGCACCAGCTGCAACGTCATGCGCAAGCTGATGGAGTTGAAAACGGCTGGGCAGGTCCTGACGACGGAATAATGGATCCGTCTCAAACCTCTCCAACACCGTAGCCATAACCCGCTGGAACAAAGCATCGTCTAAGCCAGCGCCCGTATGTGATGGTCCCACAGGGCTCTCGGACGCAGACACTGGCTAGAGCCTACAAAAATAAATATAACATGAATAATATTATAAGTTTACTTTATTCATAAACAAGAAATAAACTAAAATATTATACCTCTAGGCAGTGTATAGGCTGGTATCCTCGGCAACCCCACCACTCGATACCGGCCGGTAGTGCTAGTGGAAGGATCCTGAGACGCGACCTAAAGAGCCTTCTCCTCATCCTGAGATAAACTAATCTAGGGCGGAAGGATGATGGAATCTAACATCTCAGCATCGCCCCTAGCAGCCTGCAACTTCGCTATACGCTGGCTGCGGAGCTTCTCAAATCGGTCCTGTAATTTAATATATGTTCATGTGAGTTAACTTGGTATCATCATATAAATTACGTAATATGATCCTAAATAATATTTATTATAGTAAATGTATTACCAGTATAGCTAGTGCTGCTGGAGACATCGTCGACCCCGAAGTAGACTCCTTCGGCGTATGGACTCTATCCCAAAACTCCATCATAGTAGGAGGTCGGCCCAAGCTACTCCGCATAGCCTAAATCATGTACATTATTAATATCACCTTACTTTACTATAGTTGCAGTTTAATATTAAACTAAACTAAATATAAATACATGTCAAACGGGTTTCTAAGCTCCTACCTATGTATACTACATGCACAAGTATATATGCAATTTATTGTAATTGTGGAAAACTAAGCAAATGCTACTTAATTTTTTTTCCAATAATAAACCAAGTAAATGCTACTCAGTTTTTGATACCTATTATATCTATGATTATATTATAATTTTCCAACTTTATTGTATGTACCAGTGGAACTAAGTAAATGCTACTTAGTTTATTATGTTATGTTATAATACTTTATTTTATTTTAATTTATTGTATTTTATTGTATTTTGTATTATATTATATTATATTATATAATTTTTTAATCTAATTTAATTTATTAAATTATTTTATTTTATTTTTAATTATGTTTTATTGTATTTTATTTTATTTTGTACTATATTACATTATATAATTTTTTATTAAATTTAATTTATTTTATTATTATTCAAATTATATTATTATATTATTATCCTATATTTTGTTATTATTATTATGTTATTTTATTATTATTAAAATTATATTATATTATTAACTTTATTATATTTTACTATTATTCAAATTAATATTATTATATTATTATATTATATTTTATTATTATTATATTATTTTATTATTATTAAAATTATATTATATTATATAATTTTTTATTAAATTTATTTTATTTTATTAAATTAGATTTATTTATTTTATTAATTTAAATTTATTTTATTACTATATTTTATATTATTGTATTTTATTACAATTTTTTTTTATTCTATTTTTAATTTATTTTATTTTATATATACTAATATGCTTAATTAGTGTATTCTAATATTATATTAATTTTATTATTTTATAATATATTATCTTAAATTATATTATATTATGTGTAAAGTTAGTTTATGTTATTATATTATTTGATTCTATTTAGAAGTGACAAAACTAAGTAAATGCTGCTTAGTTTAATTTAAATATATATTGAGAAACTAATTTAATAATAATACATAAATATTTGTGGGACCTAGATTTTGAAATTGAATAATTATGACATAATTCCGTCGAGAAATCTGTCAGAAATAGCAAATATATATGAATTGATAATAAACATGCATAATCAGTACCCAATCCTCAAAATCAATATACTACTCATATACAAAATATTAGCAGCAGGTAATAAGGCAACTGAACCAGCCACATCAGATTTTTGAACCAAATTACAGCAGGTAATAAGGCAAGAACCAAATCACTGTAATTGATCTACCAAATCAGATATTCAAACAAAATCAAAGCAATGAATCCCTAATTCAAAGACAGACACCCAAATCACAATTTTCAGCTAATATAGACCAAAATCCAAATTTCAGGCCCAGTTTTAGCAAATTCAGAACAAATCTCAGTAAATATAATTAACTAATTAGACCAATTTCAAAACAATATTCAATCTAAATACTAATTAGACCAATTTTAAAAAATCATTCAATCTAAATACACAAATTATCTAACCTTAATTACTTTGGAGAACCCAAAGTACAAAATAAGGAACCTGCAGGACGTCGACGGTAGGAAGACGGCAGGTTGGACGATGACGGCAGCTGGGGCGGCAGGTTGGACGGCGGCGGGGTGGAGGCGGCAGCTGGACGACGGCAGGATGAGGTGGCAGGCGGCAGCAAATGGGGGAGAGAGAAACGACAGGAAGAGGCGACAGCAAATGGGGAAGAGAGAGAGAGGCCGGAAGCTGGTTACAGGCGGCGGCGCCAGTGGCTGAGGAGGATCACGGCTGAGGAAGGGTGAGGAGAGAGATAGCGGGAGAGAGTGAGGGGTTGGTTCGGCTGGAGACTGGGGAGAAAAAAAGATTGGGGAGAAATGACTGTGGCGACACAGAGTGAAAGCGATAAGGTTTTAACCCTTATCTTCGATGGAATTCGGTCGATAATAAGTCCCTCAAAAATACTTTATTCTCGACTGACATTCCGTCGGCCTTAAGTGACAATCTGTCGAGGTTGTGTTTGGCGCTGGCGGGAAATCTGGCGCCAATGGGAAGTTGTTATCTCTGACTAAATTCCGTGAATAGTGTAATTACGACAGAAGTAATAGCGACCGAGTATTCGGTCGGGAATACCATAACGTCGACGGAATGTACTCCGTTGGAAATAATTTCGTCGAGATTAAGCTCTTTTCTTGTAGTGTTACCCTTATTGTAGAATAAATATTATTTATTTAAATAAATTAATAGTTAATTTATTTATTTAAATACAATTAGAATTTTTTTTAATTAATTTATTCACAACCGGTTTAATATGGAGAACCTAAAGGGTCACACCATAAAAGTATGAATATTTATTTAAGAGGTAAATGGCATAATCGTAATAATATGTTCAGTGTATTTAATTTAATCTATGGTGATAGAATAAATTAAATAGCTTAATGTTTATTATTTAATATTTTAGAAATATTAAATATAAATTAATAAGAGGAGTCTTGTTATTATTATTACTATTATTATTAGTTTAATTCCTAAAGGAGTTTGGAAATTAATTAATAAAAGCACTCTTCCATATTCCTAATAAGATTAGGAGGTAAATTAATTAAATGAGTTTAATTAATTATTTCTAATAAGATTAGGAAGCCTAATTAATTAAAAGAGTTTAATTAATTAATGAGAAACCCTAATCCTAAAATATTTAGGAGGGTTGCCTACATCTATAAATAAGAGGAGTGTTATTTTGATTTGTGGTTAATGCAATTTTCAAGAGTTGGGAGAGCACACCTTTTCTAGAGAGAGAGAAAACTAGGGTTTTTCCAATAACTCATCTTCTTAATACTTGTTCATCCTTGGTGGATTACCTCTAGAGGCCAAACACTTGGGTGGCTGACGTTGATCATAGGAAGGAATCACACCCAGTAGATTCAAGTCGAACAAGGAAAGGATTGGAGTTGAACTCGTACCTTATCTTCAAAGGTATGAATCTAATCTCCATCTATTTTGTTTAATTGTATAAAAGATGATCCGGGTATATGGTTTGTAAAATTTTAAAACTCTTAATTTTACACTTCCGTTAATATGTATGTAATTGTTGCATGCTTATAAATCTTACAAACCTAACATCCATGTCATGACTTAGTTACACAAAACGAAAAATAAAAAGCATACCTCTTGAAGCGTGTTAGCCTTTGGTATGGAAAAACCTCGTGCAATCCCATGTACTATACAACCCAATGGCGTCTCCGAACTACAATCCTTTTAAGATGAGAACTGGAGCTCAAATCCACGATTCGTAACAGCTAGGGTTTGGTATATTTTGGGAGAGCTTACTGATAATAGCAGTATACCATCTCTATATTTTTGGGTTTTGGCTAACTGATTAATCGTAATCAACTAGGGAGAGGGGACGTGAGTATTATAAGTGAAGTGGTTAAAACCACTTCCTAAAAACTCTCCAACAGATAAGTCAAAAATTTGCTTAATAAATCAAATAGGAATTGACCAAATCTAATTAATTAATCTGGCCAACTACCAAAATGGGTCGGACCCTCCATGGGCGCCCCATTTGGATACCCAAAATCCAACATCTCCCACTCGCCCAAGGAGGGGACAACGTAATTATCACATATGCCAAAAACAACTCAAACCAAAACACGTAAACCTCTAGTTGTTGAATCGTGCTACCACTAATTTCACCTGAAATGCGGGAGCTCTATATCAAACCAGTTAAGGCCAACATAGAGGCATCAACCCTTCTTAATAAAACAGTGAGGGATCCCTCACGCCAAACTCAATTAGTTCACGTAGAGGCTACAATCCATAAACTCATAGTACCCCAAACACATTTGAATTTTCACCATATTAAGTATCTCTAATCCCTCAAAGAGCCATACTGAATCACCTTTGGGCCCAAGTCCATTTCGTATCTCACTTATTACTATATCGCTATCGAAGCACTATAGTTGTTGTCAATAAGTGCAGAACGAGGTAAAATTAAATTATCTTCCCTTCACCCTAATACTACTCAGATATGAATTAACTGTTTTCCCATAATCGATCCTTAGAGTCACATCAATTCTGACCTTAGGAATCGAAACCAAAGTACCAACACTAATCCATGTCTTTGTAGTATAGTCAAAGATCACAAAGAGCACTTGATGTAGGGACAAATATCTTGTCCTACAAGACTCACACGGTGAGGAAACAGGGATTCATTCTCTCACCTCCTTTATATGGTCGCTAAGCTCATGTAACCCTCTCACAACATACTATTTTATAACCTTGTGCGGACCTCAGTCTAGTCACTCCCAGAGTTCTTAACTCGAACATTTCAAATTGCTCGCTTATTAAAGTGCCACATTTGAAATTTTGCGTCTGTTTATCATGTCACGGCATACAATCTCATCTACATAAGCATATGTCTTATGGTCATTCCGTACGGATCTTAGTTTAGTCACTTCATAAGTGCCTAACTTGAATTTCTAGATTGCTCGTTTTCCCAAGCGCCAAACCTGAAACTTCATATCCAACTATTAGTATAGGTTAATATAGATGGTGGGGCATACTATATTTGGTTAATCCAAGTTAACCTCATCTTGGCACATGCCATGGTGATATGATATTTCATTTTGCTCACTACTAATTAAGCGCCAATTCATTGATATCTAAAGCATCAATAGCTCGCTACTCAAAACGTCAATAAATGAACTGTCTCAACCTTGCTCGCTTTTCAAAGCGCCAATGGTGATTGCTCGTGTGAGTGAGACAATCAACCTGTTGACATATATGTAGTGTGTGTATATCCAATATGCATAATAATTGTGTGAACTACTACTATTTATCATATACACTAAAAGAACACAATCATAAGTGGGAAAAAATGAATCTCAAATAAATGATAAATGTATCAAAATAATAATAAATATCTCTAATACAATCCAAATGATGAGTGATATACAAGAAAATAAGAAAGTACATCAAACCCTACGAAGCCCTAATGAACTAACATGCCTACAAAAAGCATCTTTTGGAATTGGCTTCGTCAAGGGATCCACTACCATAAGGCCAGTGGGCATGTACTCCAATATCACCTCATTATTTTCTATTTTCTCTCTAATGAAGTTCATCATCAAGTCAATGTGCTTCGTCCTACCGTGATACTTGGGGTCCTTAATGAAAGTAGTATGCATACAAGCCAATCATGTATGATGATAAAACATATACTTTGGAGACGATCTTATTTATTTATTAATAAAAGTATTCACTTATTAAAGGCGTTTAATTATCTACATAATGCTATTTTTTATAATATATAAATAACCCATAGTTTTAGGCAATGCTTTTAGAATAGTGATGTTGATCATGCTAATGAGATCTAAATTCTTAGACAGCTTAAAACTAAAATAGTTCTCAATCGTGAGATTACTAAAAATGAGATTAGTAAATCCGGATAGATTGGTACATATGTTGCTTGCTCATTGGATGAGGATGATTGTTCTCATGATCATTTGTGTGGAGACACTAAAGCAAGTATATAGGTGCTTATTGGAGAATAAGTTCACTGAACGTGACTCGCTATGGAATACCTAATGGAGTTTTACTTGCCTGTCAATAGGAATTCCTAATGTGATAGTAGTACAAGTGATCCTTGGACTTGAGATCATCATAGTATCTTGTGTGTAATGAATTATACTTTGACTTATTCCTTAAGACCCTTAGGGAATATCAAAGGGTATGCTTGAGTATAATTAGTTACATATGGAGATAATGAATGGTCAATAAAGAATCTACCATTTCTAGTAAAAGAAGAGATATGTCATATGTGATTCGTTAAATGACAACCCAATAGTCCTTGGCCAATGCAGAATGAAATTAGAAAGGAGTTTCTAATTTATATTATTTGGAGTTGTGCATTTTTCAATTGAAATACATATAATTAAATAAAATAAGACTTGACAGTAATTTCATGTCTTATATTTAATTGGGACATTGTATAGTGGAAGGATTGAATTGTACGGTAACTATTTACTCACAAGTTCTTTTATGATTGATGTTAAAATCTATATTATCTGGAAAGTCGTTAATCACTAGGGAGGCTTATGGGTTTGTACGAAATCATGGCACAACAAATTTAAAAATAAAAGGAAAGCATGGTATATGCTCGTTGAGTTCTCTTAACAAACATATGCCTTTGTCTTGTTCAAAAACTGCTTGAGATCTTCCTCTATATGACATGCTTCTAAAAGTTTATATCTTCCTAACTCCATCTTACAGTTGACTATATATATATGAGAATGATCTATAATCAACGTTATAAGGATAAAGTTATCCTTACAATAGATCTCATTCGTCTATCCGTTCATTGAATGGTAAAACTGTGCTACCATCCGCAGTTTAATATGGGGGATATCGCAGTTTAATACTGCGGATAGGAAATTATTCATTATACTTCTCTCCTTCCGAAGAATTAAACTGCACACCACGAGGGAGGTGAATCGCATAGAAGTTTGTCCGAGAGTGAGACTTGCAGTTCATATTTAACCTTTAGCAACCAAGATTTTTAGAATATCCATTTCGCGACCTAAACTTTGAGAATTTATATCTCAGTCCATATATGTCTGATTCATGCACATAATATGTCGTTGGAAAGCTTACAACACGTACTATATATATACTAAAATCGCATTAAATAGACAACCACAAATAAAGTTATGGCTGATCAAAGTAAACTGTTTGTAAACTAGGGTTCCAAATTAACTTCAAATCACATATCCGATTAAACCCAAATTATGCATATCATATACAATATATATGGGTTACAACTGTTAGGTTTGTATATAGAGCAATTACGTAATCAAATCACATAAATATAACGGAAGCACGATAAAATGGAGTTTTTAAAATTTTATACAAACCATACCATGATCATGTTTTATTCGTTATTATCAATCTAAACAAAGAAGAAGAAGAAACAGATTCATACCCTTGTAGAAACAAGCTTCCTCAGGTACGAGCTCAACTCCTAATCCTTGTGCTCTCCTCGAATTCGTTGGGTTAGATTCTTTTTCTTTGATCAACATTAGCCACCCAAGCGTTTGGCCTCTAGAGGTGATCCACCAAGGAAGAATAGTTATTCAAGAAGGAGGGTGTATAGCTAAACCCTAGTTTCTATCTCTATAGAAATAATGTGTATTCTGCCAACTCCTGAAAATTGCATTAACCCTAAATCAAAATAAGACTCCTCTTATTTATAGATGTAGGCAACCCTCCTAAACCTTTTAGGATTAGAGTTTCATTTTAATTAATTAAACTCTTTTAATTAATTAGAATTTCTAATCTTATTAGGAATAATTAATTAAACTCTTTTAATTACTTTGTCTCCTAATCTTATTAGGAACATGAGAGAGTACTACTATTAATTAATTCTCAATCTCCTTTAGAAATTAAACTAATAATAATAATAGTAATAATAATAATAATAATAATAATAATAATAAGACTCTTCTTATTAATTTATATTTAATATTTTTAAAATATTAAATAATAAATATTAAACTATTTAATTTATTCTGTCACCATAGATTAAATTAAATACACTTAACTTATTATTACGCTTATGCCATTTGCTTCTTAAATAAATATTATTCCTTTTATGGTGTGACCCTTTAAGTTCTCCATATTAAATCAGTTGTCAATAAATCAATTAGAACAATTCTAATCTTATTTAAATAAATAAATTAACTATTAATTTATATAAATAAATAATATTTATTCTACAATAAAAGTAAGCCCCCTTTGCGCTCAACGACTTTCTAGATAATATAGATTTCAACATTAATCATAAAAGAACCTTTGAGTAAATAGTAACCCTACAATTCATTCCTTCCACCATACAATGTCCCAATTAAATATAAGACATGAAATTATAATCAATTCTTATCTTATTTAATTATATGTATTTCGATCCTTAAATGCACAACTCTAGATAATGCAAATTAGAAACTACTTTTTATTTTTATTCTGTCTTGGCCAATGACTACTAAGTTGTCATTTATCGAATCACATAGGACATTCTCTTCTTTTACTAAAAGCGGTAGATTTTTTGTTGATCATTTATTATCTTCATGTATAAATTATTCTATCCAAGCATACCCTTTGATATACCCTTAGGGTCTTAAGGGACATGTTAAAGTATAATTCATTATACACAAGATACTATGATGATCTCAATTACTTATACTACTATCACTTAAGGAATTCTATTGACAGACAAGTAAAACTCCATTAGGTATTCCTTAGCGAGCCACGTTCAGTGTACTTATTCTCAAATAAGTACCTACATACTTGCTTTAGTGTCTCCACACAAATAATTATGAGATCAATCATCCTCATCCAATTAGCAAGCAACGTATGTACCAATCTATCCGGATTCACTTATCCCCGTTTTAGTAATCCAATGATTGGGAACTATTTTAGTTTTAAGTTATCTAAGAATTTAGATCTCATTAGCATGATCATCATCATAATTCTAAATGCATTGCTTAAAACTATGGGTTTATAACACTTAATATAACAGCACTATGTAGATAATTAAAAGCCTTTAATAAATAATTTTTTTATTCATAAATGAATAAGATTATTACAAAGTATATGCTTCATCATATCAAATATGATTAGCTTGTATGGATACTACTTTCAACATAGTGCGATATTAGCCCCTAACATTTAGTGTAACTTAGGTCTCCATTGATGATATTTTTCAAGCTTTTAAACATGCATTCATGGAATATTGTGTAAACATATCATTTATAGCATACATTTGATCGATAATACATGCTCTGACACCAATGAATGATTAATTAGATGCATGTCGATCATGACTTATTTACACAAAACGAAAAAAAAAACATACATCTTGAAGCGTGTTAGCCTTTGGTACGAAAAAATCTCATGCAATCCCATGTACTATACAACTCAGTGGCGTCTCCGAACTACAATCCTTGTGGGATAAGAACAGAGCTCAAATCCACGATTCGCAACAGCTAGGGTTTGGTCTGTATTGGGAGAGCTTACAGATAATAGCAGTATACAATCTCTATATTTTTGGGTTTTGGCCAACTGATTAATCGTAATCAACTGAGGAGAGGAGACGTGAGTATTATAGGTGAAGTGGTTAAAACCACTTCTTAAAAACTCTCCATTAGATAAGTCAAAACTCTATTTAATAAATCAAACAGGAACTGACCAAATCTAATTGAGTAATCTGACCAACTACCAAAATGAGTCGAGCCCTCCATGAGCGCCCCATTTAGATACCCAAAATCCAACATTTTATATTTCATGAGAATGCGTCATTCCATTATCACCTTCATTCTTTCAATTCAAACATAGCATTAGGGTTTGTTTAGTTATTAGCATTTATAATTTTTGCACTTTTGCATTAGTAGTGTTTGGTGCGTTTAAACAAGCATTTTGGTACATTTAAACAAGTAGTTTGGTGTGTTTAAACAAGCACTTAATCTTCAGACGCTCCCATACTCCTATGCTCGTTGAGTTCGCTTAACAAACATATGCCCTTGTCTTGTTCAAAAACTGCTTGAGATCTTCCTCCATATGACATGCTTCTAAAAGTTTATATCTTCCTAACTCCATCTTACAGTTGACTATATATATATATATATATATATATATATATATATATGTATATAGGGGACTTATCCATAGTCAACGTTATAAAGATAAAGTTATCCTTACAATAGATCTCAGTCGTCCATCCTTTCATCGAATAGTAAAACTGAGCTACAATCCGCAGTTTAATATGGGGGATACTGCAGTTTAATACTGCGGACAGGAAAATTATTCAATATACTTCTCTCCGTCTGAAGAATTAAACTGCAGACGCTAGTATTGCTCGGTCGTTAAACGACGCCATTTTTGTCTACCTATCCGTAATATTAAACTGCGGACGATGAGCTTATATTTAAATGATGTTGCTTTAATATAAATCATCGTCCGCAGTTCAATGCTGCGGATGTTGGGCCTTTTTTTTAACGACACCGCTTTAATATAAACCATTGTTCGCATAACTAAACTGCGAACAATGAGTTAAATAAGATATTTTGTTCTTTATTTCTCATCTTCCTCATCTGAGATCTAAACACCCAAAGTAAATTTCAGAGAAAAGCAACCAAGAAAAAGGAGATAGGCAAATCCGAGTACAAACTTACATCTTTGCTAAATCTAAGTCATATAAGTTTTAAAATCATCATTTGTATATATTTTATATTATTGTTTGTTGTATACAATTTACATAGTTTTTGTATAGAATGTGTTTGTATACAAAGACTTGTTGCAAACTTATGTAAGTATACATCAAAGAAACATTGTGGGTTAGGTAGAACTAAAATTTTTAAGTATAATGTTTGAATTAGGACTTTTCTTAGTTATTTTTGATATGTAGTAATAATAATAATAGCATCAATGTGTTCTTAATATATGTTTATTTTGTTTGTGTTAGTTACAGAAATGAAATTTAATACCAGATCAGTCAATTATACATTGTTATGGGAATAACCAAACCACATTTCAAGAGTCGTATGGAACAATCCCCATTAAACATGAAAATTAATAACTAATGAGAGTGGACGCTCGTTAGATATGTGGGTTTTAAGTGAGAGTTGTCGTTGACACTCCAAAATTAACCTTACTTTTACTTCACAAATTCAAACAATTAGCACATTAGCAAGCAAGGATCGATCCCATAGAGAATGAATTATTTTTATATTTATCCAATCGTTTTTAAGAAAATGGGGGTTTTTGAGTTTGCTTAACTAAAATTAACGAAAACAAAAATATGAGTGATTAATGAGCAAAAAGACTTCAGTTCTACAGTTCAGTTTCACCTTTTCACAATTATGGATTAGTCAAGTTTAAGCAATATTTACCCTTCAATGAGACTAATAACCCTAGATAATCGCAATCGCAAATTATTTGAAATTCTCCTTATGTTGTAAATTTAAAGTGACAATCGTCCCAATAAACCCTAACTATCATACAACCTAGAACTATCAGTCTAGATTAATATAATAGAAGCATGAAGAATGACAATTAGGTTATTTCAAGTAACAATTACACAATCAGGAATCAGTTAACTTTCCTTCTGATAATCTTAGCAATACTTAAAAGCTTGTCCACAATCATACAACACTAATTGCTACTTATGATCAGATACAATATTGTTTGCTTAATACTATATCTTAATCTAGCAAATGATATTTATAAGATTAATCTAACTAGTCGAATCAAATCAATTAGATAGAATAACATGCAATCAATTAACACAGATTATCAGAATAAATCTCATGCAAGTAGGAAAAAAAAGTAAACTTGATCAAACCGTTAATTATGAATAAGGCTCAACATCCCTGAGAACTGAAATAGAGAAATTAGCTCGACATGCCTTCGATATTCCAAAATAATGATTTGAATTTCAATGTAGTAGATAGAATGATGATATCTAAAACCTTGACTATTACAATGTATTTATAGTGCTATACAATGTCCTAAATTCTATGAGAACTAGAAATCAAATCTTAAAAGGAATTATAATTCATAACTCTAGTTTTCATAAAAAAAATAGAAACCAATTTCGAAAGCAAATCTCAGTCTAGAAGAAGTCCTAAGTCCAGTAGAAACATCAATCCAATTTCATGTAGAAGTCTTCCAAAATCTTCTTTGAGAAGTTTCCAAAATTAAGAGATTTTCCTGACTCCTTCACATCGCGGCGCGGCCACCCCCAATTTGTAATAGGGAACAGCGCGGCCGCTTTAAAAAACAGAGAGGTCTTGGTCGGGGCGGCTTCAGAACGCGCTGGGGTGGATTAGAGCAGAGATGAACTCGTTGGGGAGAGTTCCTCTAGGCCAAATAAGCTCGTCGGGGCAAACTTAACTTTTCTTGAAAATCTCTTGCAGCAGCGCGGCCGCGCTGCTTTTGTACTAGGAACAAGCGCGGTCGCGCCTGACCTTGATCTGCAACACTTTGGTCTTTTCTTCCTCATTTAGCTCTAATTCGTCCCATTTCATCACTTAAGCTGCATTTACTCCTAAAATCAATAAACACACCAATAAGTCCATTTACATCACAAAACATGCAATAAACTAAATATAAAGGAGTTAAAATAAATGAATAATATGCACTCATCAAATTCCCCCACACTTAGCCTTTACACGTCCTCGTGTAAAATAAAAGTTTTATTTCTAGAAGAATTCTACTTTAACAAAATTTTCAAAAGAGTTAAGTCTAACATCATGAAAATCAACACTAACGGACAGATATCCAACTAGCATCTCATCAATCAATGTATAATAACAACTTCATCTTTCACCATTGAACCTCTCGAAATCAAACTGTATCCACATAAGTAACTTTCTCATGATCCACACACATACTCAACTCAGTTATCATGAAAAAAAAAAATCATGCACACTAACTCAAGACTCAAAACACATTTTCTCTGCTATATTTTTTTCATAACCCTCAATTTCTTTCTTTCCCAGGTGAAAGCATTTTATGCTCCATTTCACCCTTTTTATTTTTTTCCTTTTCAAATGAGTACATTTTATGCTCCATCTCACTTATTTACACGTGTTTATGGATGACTGCGTTTTACGTTCCATCTCAACCCAACACATGATTTCTCTTTGGCCCTTTTTTTTTCTTTTCAAAAATTTGTCAACTTGATTTCCCACTTTTTCAATTTCTCTTTCATGGTCCTGCCAACACAAGCAGTTCAATAGTCCAAAATCATGAGATTAGTGCACATAGACAACTCTACAGATAACTCAATTAAATAAGCATAATTCACATGATCAAGTACTCATATATTGCACATTCAATTCAAATTAGTTACTATGGATCATGACTTAGTTCTTTTTATTCATTAACCAATTAAGCACACAGATTCCAAAATTTAGCATCAATTTTCAATCCGTGATTTTAACCTTTCGAAACATAGTCAAATATAATCATAGAACCAAAATCAAAATTTCCCAAATTTTTTTTAAAAAGCCCAATTTTTTCAACTTCTCATCAAAAATGGATCAATATCCCTAAAAAACCTAATAATAATAATAAACCTAATAATAATAATAAGAACCTGATCCCCCCCCCCCCCCCACACTCAAACATTACATTGTCCCCAATGTAAGAAAATCATGTAAAGAAGAAAACAACTACATGCAACTAAAAGAACTAAAAAGTGAAGGGATAGAAAAATCAAATCTGAGATCTTGGGTTGCCTCCCAAGCAGAGCATTTGTTTAACTTCGTTTGCTCGACAACAATCCTCTCGATCAATCATAAATCGGATCCACCAAACTTAGCATCTCCACCTTTTCCAGTTGATATCCTTCAAAGAACGATTTTAGCCTGTGACCATTCACCTTGAAAATTTTCTATGTCCTTGGATTTTTTATATCTATAGCACCATGAGGAAACATATTAGAAATAACAAAAGGGCTTTCCCAACGAGACCTTAACTTACCGGGAAACAATTTCAGCCTTAAATTGTAGAGAAGAACTTTTTGTCTGACAGTGAAATTTTTTTTTAAGATCTGCTTGTCGTGGAATGCTTTTATCTTACTCTTGTACAGTCTAGAACTCTCATATGCTTCATTCCGTAACTCCTCCAGCTCTTGCAACTGCAGTTTCCTATGCACTCTCGCGTCATCCATACCCATGTTGTATTATTAAATTTCCCAAAAAGCTATGTGTTCTAACTCAACAGGTAAATGGCATGGCTTCCCAAATACCAACCGATGTGGAGAAATACCAATGAGAGTTTTATATGCGGTTCTATACACCCATAGTGCATCTTCTGGCCTCAAACTCCAATCTTTCCTGTTCGGCTTAACTACCTTTTCTAAGATGGATTTTACTTCACGGTTTGACACCTCGGCGTAGCCATTGTTTTGTGGGTGATAGGATGTAAAAACATTGTGTAGAACATTATATTTCATGAACAAATCTGCAAGCACCCTATTGTAAAAGTGTGTTCCCCTATCACTGATGATAACCCTCGGAGTTCCAAACCTTACAAATATATTAGATCGAACAAAATCTGCAACAACTTTAGAATCATCAGTACGAGTGGATTTTGCTTCCACCCATTTGGAAACATAATTAATAGCCAAAACAATGTAGAAATTACCAAAAAAAAAATGAAATGGTCCGATAAAATCAATACCCCAAACATCAAAGATCTCAACAATTAAAATAAGGTTTTGTGGTATTTGATTTTTATGTGATATATTACCTGTATTTTGACAATTTGCACAAGATTTACAAAACAAGTAGGAGTCTTTAAAAATTAAAGGCCAGAAAAACCACTTTCCAAAACTTTATGAGCAATCATTTTCGGTCCAAAGTGTCCTCCACAAGCATAAAAGTAACAAAAGGTTAAGATGGATAAAAATTCATTATTAAGCACACATACCTTCTAACTACCTGATCAGCACAGAATTTCCATAGATATGGATCATCCCATACATAATACTTAGCGTCACTTTTAAGCTTATCTTTTTGTGCTCTAGAGAATTCACTTGGGAGATATGCACTTGGTAAGTAATTTACAATGTTAGCTTACCAGGGAAATTCCTCATGGATAAAAAGTAGATGCTCATCTGGAAAGAAATCCTACAATGGTAGTAGCTCCTCATCTCTCATCAACCTGCTCAAGTGATCTGCCACCAAGTTGTCTGCCCCTTTCTTATCCTTGGTCTCTAAGTCAAATTCTTGTAGAAGTATAATCCATTTGATAATCCTCGATTTAGAATCCTTCTTGGTTAGCAAATACCTGAGAGCAGCATGGTCAGAATAAACTATAACTTTAGTGCCAATCAAATATGATCTGAATTTATCTAAAGCAAAAATAACAGATAAAAGTTCTTTTTCTGTTGTAGAGTAGTTAATCTGAGCAGAGTTTAGAGTTCTCGAGGCATAGTATATGGTATAGAAAGCTTTGTCAATTCTTTGGCCCAAAATAGCTCCCACTACATAATTGCTTGCATTACACATAATCTCAAAGGGTAGAGTCCAATTTGAGGGCTGAATCACAGGTGTAGAGGTCAATAGGCTTTTTAACTTGTTAAACACCTCTTTGCCCTCATCAAAAAACTGGAATTCCAAATCCTTTTACAACAGTTTACACAATGGCAGAGCTATCTTCGAGATATCTTTGATAAACCTGTAATAGAATCCTACATTTCCAAGAAAAGAACGAATCTCCAAGGTAAGGTAAAGTAGAAATAACATATATCTTAGCTTTATCAACTTCTAAACCTTTTGCTGACACAACATGACCAAGTACTATACATTGTTCTACCATAAAATGATATTTTTCCCAATTAAGAACAAGATTAGTTTCTAAGCATCTGTCTAACACACGAGTCAAATTATCCAAATAGATATCCAAAGAATCACCATGAATTATGAAATCATCCATAAAGACCTCTATTTAATTTTCTAAAAGATTTGAAAAAATGTTTACCATACATCTTTGGAATGTTCCTGGTGCATTACACAATCCAAAAGACATTCGACGATAGGCAAATGTACCAAAAGGACATGTGAATGTGGTCTTTTCTGGTCTTCGGGTGCAATCACAATTTGGTTATATCCTAAAAAATCATCTAGAAAACAATAATAAGCACGCCCAGCTAATCTTTCTAGCATTTGATTAATAAAAGGAAGAGGGAAGTGATCTTTTCTTGTTACAACTTTCAATTTTCTATAATCAATATACACTCTCCATCCTGTTTGTCTACGTGTGGGCACCAACTCATTATTGTCGTTCTTAATGACTATGATTCCCAATTTCTTTAGTACTACATGTACTGGACTTACCCACTGACTGTCTGAAATAGGGTAGATTATGTTGGAATCAAGCAATTTAAGCACCTCTTTCTTTACTACCTCCATCATGGGTGGGTTCAATCTCCGTTGTGCTTCTCGAATAGGCCTTGCTCCATCTTCCAACAAAATCCGGTGCATACAAATCGCAGGGCTTATACCCTTGATATTTGCTACTGTCCAACCAAAAACTATGACATAGTCTCTTAGGACTCTCAACAATTTATCTTCCTGCACTTTGGTTATATTGCTAGCAATAATCAAAGGTAATGTCTCATTAATCCCTATATATGCATATTTTAAGTGAGTAGGTAATGGTTTTAATTCTAAAATTGGAGCTTGTGTCACAGATGGTAATAGTTTTTAATGAGAAATAGGAATTTGAATGAATCGGACTGCATACTTATCTGAGATTTTTGATAATGAATGCAATGCAGCTACAACCTCCTTTAATTCCTAATCATGTTTAATCTCTGTATCTTTATCCATTTTCAAATTGCTAGTGATAGCAACCTCCAAGCTCTCCTTATGCATATGTTTAAAAGATCCTTGCACTAATGAATCAATGATGTCAATAGCAAAAATAGGATTAACATCACTAGGATACCTTATTGCCTCATATATGTTGAACTATATTCGTTCTCCATTAAACTCCATGGTTAAGGTTCCATTGTGTACATCAATCATTATCCTCGTTGTTTTCAAAAACGACCTCCCAAGCAAGATATGTGAAGGATTTGGAGATTTGTCATCCTCCATATCCACAATGTAAAAATCTATAGGAAAGATTAGTTCTTTCACCTGAACCAACACATCTTCAATTACCCCTTGGTGGTAAGTGTTAGTAAGATCCGCTAGTTGAATAATAACATCAATTTGCTTTAGAGGAACTAGATTTAAAGAAGCAAATATAGATAATGGCATAACATTTATTGAAGCTCCTAGATCTAGCATGGCTCTTTCAAATTATGTGTTACCTATTCTACATGGTATTGTAAACATGTCTGCATCTTTACATTTAGGGTGCATTTTTCTTTGCAGTACTGCTGACACATTTTCACCCACAATCACTATTTCATCATTTTTCAATTTCCTTTTATTAGTGCATAATTCTTTCAAAAACTTAGCATACCTTGGCACCTATTTTATAGCATCCAAAAGAGGAATGTTTACCTCTACCTTCTTGAAGGTTTCCATAATTTCCTTTTCTCGTTCATCCTTCTTTGAAGTTTTAGGATTCCTATGAGGAAAAGGTAATGGCTTAGTCATAACTTGAGAAGATGAGTTAGATTTTAACTTTGGTGTCTAAGTGTCTTCCTTAGCTTTTTCCTCCTCAAAATCAGCAACTACTTTGGGCATTTCCAACTCTTTTCCATTCCGTAATGTGATAGCACTAGCATTTTCCCTTGTATTGACCACTGTTTAAGATGGAAAATTTCTTGAACCTTGAGACTCCAATATTCCTACAGTTGTAGCCAGCTACCCCACTTGGTTCCTTAGATCTTGAACAGAAGTTCTCGTCTCCTGCATGAATTATTGTGTATGGGTCATAAATTATTGTGATTGACTCATAAATGCATTGAACATATCTTCCATGTATTGTCCACTATTTGTAGGGGTTGCTTGTCTTGGTTGATACTAAGGTTGGGTCAGTTGGAAACCTTGCTGTCTAGTTGGAAAAACTCCTTGTGTTGGTGGCTTATTTCCTCCATAACTGAGGTTCAGATGATCTCTCTAGCCTGGATTGTAAGTGTTTAAGTAGGGATCATACTTCCTTTGTGGTTGTGCTTGATAGTTTCCCATAGCATTGGCTTGTTGAGCGATTTCCTCATCTTGTAATATAGGACAAGCATATATATTGTGATTTTCTTGCAAACAGATCCCGCAAGCCTTTACGACCGATATGTTTTCCTGTGGTTAAGTGTCTAATAATAGCAGTTAGGTCAGAAATATGTTGCTCCAAATTGCTTGTGCTTACCTCACTTACCCTTTATGGTGCATGATCATTCCTTGTCCCATACTGTTGTGTATTAGCTGCCATGTTTGCAATTAAGTTCTTTGCAGCCTCGGGAGTTTTATCAACTAGTGCCCCTCCACTCGCAACATCAATCATACTCTTATCCATTGGTACCAGCCTTCGTAGAAGTAATGAATCAGATGTTGATCGTCAATTTGGTGAGTGGACAGCTAGAGCACAATTTTTTGAACCTTTCCCAATATTCATACAATGTTTCTCCACTTAACTGTCGGATTCCGCAAATTTCCTTTCTTATGTTAGTTACTCTTGAAGCAGGGAAGTACTTCTCCAAAAATAGTCGTTTTATATCGTTCCATAATTGTATTGATCCTGAGGGCAGATAGTACAACCAATCCTTTGTTAAGTCTGCCAGTGAAAAGGGGAAAGCTCTCAGCTTTATCTGCTCCTCTAGAATTCCGTGTGGTTTCATGGTGGAACACACCACATGGAACTCTGTTAGGAATATACATGAGAATGGTATTCCTATTTATATAAGATTTGATTATGAACTTAATGAATGAATATGAAAATATGTCTGCATTGATGAAAGCTGTAAAGTCCTTAACAGATGATAGAATTATATGTACAAGGACTTAGACTGAAAAGATCAAAAGTGTTAGGTTTATCCTACATAAATAAACAGCTTTGTGAAGTCCTTCAAAAGATTACAATGTACAGGGACTTTGAATAGAAAGATCAAGCTTGTTAGGTTGATCTTATAAAATGTAATAGATAGGTTTCTCTGATCGTGGAGCACTGCACCAGCAATCGAAGTCAGCTGAGAGAGTAAAAGCAAAATCGTAGTCTATCAAGGCAGAATCGTAGTCTGTAAAGATAGTTGCTCTCAGAATCGCAGTATGCCAAGAAGACCACTTCAAGATCATGGAAACAACCTGCCGAGCGCCTACCGAGCCAAGTAAAGAATCGTAAGCTTCACTTGAAGACGTGGAGTCTATAGATCATAACCGAGGCAGAAATCGTAGTCAGGCAGAACAGTCAAGAGACTGCAGTTGTTAAGGAAAAAATCGTAGTCTGTCATATGATCTACTCTCAGAGTCGCGAACTTCACTCAAAGTCGTAGTGTCTGCAGAACCTAGAGCCAGATCGTAGTCTGCAAAACCAAAGCCAGATCGTAGTCTGCCGAGCCAGAGGAAAATTGTAGTCTGCAAAACAAAGGACAAATTGTAGTCAATTAAGTGCTCACAATGCCAAGGAAGAATCGTAGAGACTACACGATTCCCACATTTCATATGAAAATTATTTGTCTCCAACTGCCATCTCTCAATTAGAGCAGACACGAGACTGGCATCCGTTTTAGTTAAGGGTGTAAACGAGTCGAATCAAAACGAACAGAGAGCTGCTCGAATTCGACTCAAAAAATTAAATTTATACTCAAATTTGAATTGTATTTGAAAAAACTCATATTCGACTCGACTCAAATATTTATTACTGGGACAAATTATATTCAAATTACTCACGAGCTTCAAATTCAAGCTCGAATTCAAATCTCCAAGTAATAACTAACTTTATAATAAATTTAATTATAAATTTAATTTTTTATTTTACTTTAAAATGAGAAAATATATTTACTATTACAATATACAAATATAAAATCACAATTAAAATTAAAAATAAAAGAAAATAATAATAATTAATTATCCTAATTTAATTTATATTATAAGAGAATGTATCGAATATCTAATTAAATCTGTATCAATTGAATATGTATCAAATCACAATCGATAATTCAAGTAGTTTGAATCTTAAACGAGTCAAATATAATATTGCTCAGATTCTACTCATATTTTTATTTGACCTATATTTTATGTTCAGATTTGGATCATATTCTTAACAAATCTGAGTCTCGCTCGTATTTTTTTGAGTCGATCCTAAATCGATCCCGAACTGTTTAATTCGTTTACAGCCTTAGTTTTAGTAGTATTTTTTCTAGTAGTATTTTATGAATTAACAAAAATTTGTAAAAAAAAATCGCTGTAAGAATATTCTTACTAATAATTAAAGTAGATTAACCGGTTGAAAGTTAAATTTTGATGTCGATTAGTGTAAGTGTAGTGGGCATGTCTTGTTTGTTATTCCTCTCTCTTTGTTTTGTGGCAAATGCACGATAAGCAACAACCAGATTAGATCTGATTTTTAAGTCGACTAGCCACAGGTCCTACTAGCGGCAGGAAAAACGGCGCCACTTTGAAAATCCAAATAAAGTCCAGAGCAATTTAGTCATTTCTCTGATCGCTAGTAGGAGTTGCGCTAACCGCTAAAAGGACTAGCGGTCGGGCCGGGCCCATGCCCATGCCCATGCCCAAGCCATTAAATCTGCTATTGGACGGTTGGAGAACTAGTTGTTGGAATAGTGTTCATAACAAATGGTTGTTATGAATTATTCTTCATATATATGAAGGATAGTCTTACAACAATCGTGACCCTCCAATTGTAGATCTAACAGTGAAATTGATATCTCGTCCGCAATTTAATATTGCGGAGTTCGTAGTTTAATTTAGCAGACGGAATAGATGTCCAAAATACCCCTTATTGTATTAAAAAAATATTTTTGGCATCCGCGGTATCAAATTGCGAAGTCAGGTGCACGAGAGGAGAGAGAGAGGAGAAGAAAGACCCATCTCTCTCAATTTTAATTTTAAAATACCAAACATTCTCTCTAAATTTCAAAAACTCGCACCTTCTTCCAGGACCAAGGATTCCTCTGTGTGCAAGTTCCTGTTATTACCACAACAAATTGTGAAGGATCTAGTGAGAAATTTTAAGTGACAACCCTTTTGGGACAGAAACCTATGATAGAGAAACTCATTACCATGGATGATACGACAAGCCTTAGCCTTGAATTTGTTAGGGCTTCTATTACAGAGAAAAGTAAACAAGTTGAAGAATTTAAAAGGACTGATGGCAATATGGCTGAAAACTTTTGTTTTACTTTGAAAAAAAAGGACTGATAGCAATAAGGAAACTTTGGTTGCTAAAACAAATAAATTGGCATTACAATTGGAAGCAAGAGACAAATCAAAGTCTGATCATACTTCCCCAAATCAAATTCGATCTCGAACTCCTAAAGGGATTTTTGATAGTCAAATTTGTTAGTTCCCAAAGGCACGTTAGTTATCTAGAAGGGGGGTTGAATAGATATTTTAAAATTTCTTTGTTTAAAATACTTTGTTAGTATTGATTATACTGACAACAGCGAAATATATGTTTTGTTCCCTTTCAAGATATAGCAGTTATGGTTTGATAAGCAGTTATAGCAGATATAGAAGTTAATGAGAGGCAATGAGACATAAGGTTTTAAGTGGTTCAGAGCACACAAGGCTCCTAGTCCACTCTTCTACTCCACGAGTAGGAAATCCACTAAGGATGTCTATTACAACTGAATCACTTAGATTTCTTCAAGGCCAGCAGCCCTGGAACTTCTCTTAGTTCACTTAGAACTCTTCAAGTCCTCTGACTTGGTACTTCTCTTAGTTCACTTTTGAACTCTTTAAGTCCTCTGACTTGGATCTTCTCTTAGTTCACTTTTGAACTCTTCAAGTCCTCTGACTTGGTTCCTCACTTGGATTGATAGTAGTTGTTTGAGGAGTGCTACTCAGTTGCAATTAAGCATCAGTTCTGAAGAACTGAGTAGCGAAGCAAGCTTTCCTCTTTCAGGATCGTAGAGTTGATCGTTGAGTGTTCTTGAGCTTTTCTCAATGTATTCTTTCTTTTCACGTCTTGCTTGCTTTATCTGAATCCTTGTCTGATTTCCTTATAAAAGAGTCATCCAAAATATATCCGTTTGAATGCTCCCGTTGTAGCATTTAATGCTTCAGACATTTCTGTGCAGTTGATGTTGACATCCTGCTTTTTTGCTGCACTACTGACTGGCCCACTGACACAGCAGACTACAACTTCACCTAACACCTAAAAAGGTGTTTTCTGCAGGCAGTTTAGTCCTTTCCTTAGCTTCTCCAATATACTTCTTCGATTTGAACTAAGGATGAATATGGAATCATTGGGACAATCAAATTGTCAATGGACATAAGCCTTTCTTCATTTATTGCTCTTCCTCCCTTCATCAGAACTACAAACTTTGATGCTGACTAGAGGAGCACTACGATTATGGTCATTATATCATAATCGTTGTGTGTTGGCTTGCACAGGCTTGACTCAGACTTGATCGTAGAGAATACTACAATTTCTCTTAAGCCCTTCGGCATACTACGATTCCTTCTTGCTTCGTCTTGCAGACTCCACGTTTCCGAGAGCACACTGCGTTTCTTGACTTAGCTCAGCAGGCGCTCGGATCTTTTTTATGATTCTTAGTGTGGCTTTCAAAAGCAGGCTACGATTCTGATATTTTCACTTAAGCTCCACGATTCTGCCTTGTCTTCTGCAGACTTGATTCTCTTAGCAGACTACGATTCTGAACATCTTCGTTTAAGCTCCACGATCCTGCCTTGTCTTCTGAATGCTACCTTTGACAGACTACGATTCTGTCAAGGCTTTAACTTTTACAGCTCAAATAGATCAACCTAAAAAATTTGATCTTTTCTTTTATACATTTATTTACATAAATGATAAACATTAAAGCTCAGATCAACCTAATATTTTTTATCTATCATCTAAGTCCTTGTACATTAATTCTCTTAAGGACTGTACACTTAAGCATTTATATTTACTTTCAATATCAAATATGAATATGCAATTCCCAATAATCTCCCCCTATTTGATGTTGACATAATCAAGGAGATTTAGATCATAGCATCATTTTCTAAATGCAGAGTGCTAGAAAGTAAATATGGCTTAGTGTTTCAGTGAGCAACTGAAATTTCTAGAGAATAAGCATGAATTTATTGATGTTTGAAAAGATATTACAATCTGGCATAGAAACATCAATACAAGTTAATCTTTAACTTATCTCTATCTTCTTTGCCTCTTATTTCTCTGAGAGTTGGCATACTCTGCATCACTCATACTTCTGGTTTGCTCATCTCTCCAGGAAATGTCTTCAAGCTCGTCTCGATACTGCTGATCAGTAAGAGTCATGCCTTATGAACCAGAAGCTTGACCTTGACTCCTTTAAAGAGGTATAGCCATGGGAGGACTTTGCAGACGTTGATCAAATCGTGGAGGATGAAAGTTAGCACTCCTAGAGTTGCCACCCGACGACTGACTAGCTTGAGTTTGCCTCTGCCTTCCCTGCTGAGGTGGTTGAATATATGTTTGCCTCTGTCTTCCACCTCTGCCGCTGCCGGTAACTCTACCTCTGCCTCTATCTCCTTGCTCATTATTCTCCCCCTTTATGTCAGCATCAAGGGTTCAAATATCTTCAGAGAGACGACTAACTCTTTCGACCAGCTCATGCATCTGAGAGCAGTTTTGAGAGATGTCACTACTTTGTTCAGTAACTATAGCCTCAGTGTCTCTTCTTTGTTGCTGAAGAAGCTCCTTGGCATTGTTATTCTGATTGATTTGAGCTACACTGCATGCTTGGAATTATTGCAGAGAGATACACAGTTCTGAAATTTGTTTGGCCATCAGCTCATTTTGAGATTTCTGATTCTTTTGCATTATTTCCATAGCTTCCTTATGCTTCTTTGTTGCAGCAAAATGAATAGCATCCCTTGCCTTGAGGCTTTCAGCCATTTCTTTGAAAATCTCCCTCAATATTTTAGACAATTCAATTCCCAAGTGTCCTGGAAGAGTCTTGACAGAGTCGATGATGTGGTCGAATCTCAAGTGAAGTGCAAGTGAGTGTGCTTTAAGAATATCTCCAGACTCTGAACCCATTTGGTTTAATATTTCAGTCAGCTCCTCCTTAGTTGGCATTAGAGCCAATTGATCTAGAATTCATTGTGTTTCAGGAGGAGGAGGGATTGTCGTAGTGTGTTCACCTCTCCTTGACATGCTTGCGAGGGCAAGTGTCATGTTGAAATACTCGTTGTTAGAGGATGATGGAATATCAGCTTGGGTTAGAGGGGTTTGAGTTGGCGTTTGCTGTATAGGTGTAGTGTTTGGCTCAGGTGTCTCTGATTCATTGAGTAATTCTGGTGACTCTACGATTGTCGGATTAGATTGATCATTAGGCATAGATCGTAGTTCGTCGTCCTGAGAGGGTGTCTCAATAGTTGAGCTATCGAGCATCTCCTCGACGATTCTGGTGATGTGCTCAAAAACCATTGGATCATAGGTAGTTTGCTTTATGAGGATAAGTTGGTTGTTTGGTTCGTCAGTCACAGAGTGTTGGGACTCTGTGACTGGAAATTGGTTGAGTGGGTGAAAAACCACTTCCATCCATTTAGGCAATTCATAGAACTCATTGAAGTGCGATTATGGAGAATGGTTGACAATAAAAGAGAGGGGAGTAAAATGTACCTCATACTTAGATTCTGAAGTTAATTTATTTGAAATCAGCTTCTGATCAAACTTCCTCTCTCTTGGGAAACCATTGACAAGCACTAAGATTGCTGGATATGCCTTGAAGGTCCAGAATATATGATCCCAGTTGCTGACGATCAGAGCTCTATAATAAGGCATCATATGCAGGTAGTTGAACAACTGTGTGTAGTTAGCTGCCTTTTCTGCATTCCTGCTTATGGCTAAGATCTCAATATCATCATTCAACTCTTCATCATCGTCTTCATCTTCATCAGGAATTTCCACCATATCTTCCAACACATCATTATCTTCCACATCCACCATCACAGCATCAGCAGACACTACGATTTCTTCATTGAATGAGGAGACTATGTTTTCTCCATTCGTAGATAGCTCCCCCTCAATTCCTGCATACTCTGGCTCTTGTGCTTTTAACAACTCCCCCTTAGTTGTAGCACTCTTTTTAATATGAGTTATCAGAGTTTCGTTCAATAATTCATCTTGACTCAGCTCAAGTGCTTCTGGCACTTCTTCCTCAGACTAAGCCGTTTCTTTTTCCATCAGAATCTTTTCAGAAAGACCAACATCTTTAGGCAGCTCCTCGTCAGCATTGATCATGACCTGATCAGGAGCAGCAATGGTTTCTTCCTGACTGAACATGGTCTGATCCTCTTCTTCAGTAGGTTTGGTCTCTTCTGGGTTTAGACCAGATGCTTGAGGCTCAACGGCTTGTTCAGCCTTCTCAGCAACCCTTCTTCTTTCATCTTCCTTTAAAACTTCTTCATTTTGAAGGATGTACTTCTTCACTAGAGTCTTCTTCCTCTTTGGTCTGGTCACAACCTTAGAACCTTCTTCAGCTTTAGCTCTTATAGTCTGTTCAGGCTGAGAGGCTGTTGCAGCACTTCCTTCCATAGCAGTGCCCAGCCTAGACTCTACGATTGGTGAAGACTCCATAATCGTAGTCAGTGTAAGCTTTCTTATTTTGTGGCTGCATTTCTTCTTTTTCTGAGGCTCAGAACTACCTTCAGCCCTGTCCTCACTAATTTTCCTCTTCTTCTTCTTCTCCTTTTTTAGAGCTCCCTCCTCTGGTGCTTGAGTTTCCTTAGGAGTAATAACTCTGTCAGGCATTAAACTTTGAAACTCCATTTCAGCATCAGGGCCTGCTTGAGGTGCATTAGTGGTTGAGCCTTGAGGTTCCTCAGCCACTTGCATATCTTCATTTACCTTCTTCTTTCCTTTGTTCTTCCTGACCAGAGCTGCAGGTTCTTCTTGGTTTACCTCTTCATCTTCCTCAGCCTCCTTCACAGCAGATGAGGTTGCAGACATCATCTTGACATTTTCAGCTGGATTCCTCTTCCAGTTTTGAAACAGCTGTTGGGTCATCTTTCTGTTGGAAATAATGGAGACGCCTTCCTTATCTTTAATCTTGTCCCCCAGAGTAGCTTCCAAGATGATGCTGATAAACCTTCCATAGGGCATCTTCGCAGTGCTCTTGGTCTTCTTGGGACTTTTCATCCATTTCCCAAGCCATTCAATCAGTAAAGCTCCATAGTTGAGTTGAATTTTGTACCAGATGGTTGTCATGAGCTTTAGTTGCTTCTCGTTGACAGAATCGTGGCCCAAGCCCTTGCAACATATGCATTTTCCAACAATGTTCGCAAGGAACTCATATTCTTGGGGAAACTCTTTCTTCTTGTAGCCACTCTTTCCTTCAGTTCTGACATGTTTCATCTTCTTTAGGCCTTCAAGAAAATCAATTCTTTCCAGTGACGGAAGACCTTCATTGTTGAAACCTAGGGCTAGGTTTATGCTTTCGGCGTTGAATCTTATTTGCTCCCCCTTGATTTTGGTGAGGATGGAGTCTCCTTCAATGACTCCATTGATGTAAAACTCTTTCACCAGCCTAGTGTAGATCAGGGTGCTGGTGCTCAGAGCTTCTTCGAGTCCAGCTTTCTTTAGCAGTGAAAGAACTTTGTGAATTTCTGGGCCAGCATTTCTGAACCCTTCAAAACATAGTTGGTAACCAGAGATAATTCTTGAAGCAGTCATTGATGTAGATTGATTTTCCTGTAATGAACGAATTTGGCTTAGCTTTCTGAAACTTAGGGTTTCGTTTGAGAGAGAGAGAGAGAAGCGTTTGGAATTTAAAAAGTAAACTGACAAATGACAGATTAAAATTGATTTAAAAACTTCCCTCCATCAGTTTTGCATAGTGGGACACGTGTCAAGTTCTGCAGGACTCCACAGTTTTAAATCATGTGGAAAGTTCCGTTCTGCCCTTAGCTCCTCCTGAGCTAGTGAGTCCTTGTGAGAGGACTATGATTTCCGAGAACCACTCTACGATTGTTGAGTTCGATCCTTTGCTTGCTCCTTGACCGTTGACTCTACGGTTTTCTGTGATGCATTCTGAAATGACATCCCTTTTGGATTAAGGTTACTCAGGAAGGGACAACCTCTTAGTTTGACACTAAGGATCAGGTTTGTCCCTGAGACACTTATCAAAAGGGTTATTTTGCTTGATGATGCTACTATTGTAATACCCGAGAATTTCCTAATATTATTAAATTAACATATTAATGGGAATGAGAATTTATTTGAATATAAATAATTTTGTGTCATGAGATGGACTAATTCAATTATATATTAAATTGAATAATTATAATAATTGAAAAATTGATGGAGTTTGCGATAAACTCGTTGATAGCCTTGTGTGGCACAGTGATGAGAAATATTAATGATTATATTAAATTTAAGCGAACAATTAATCTATATTAATTGTTATGGTAGAATATTAATTAATTGTTATCGTAGAATATTAATTAATTGTTGTGGAATATTAACTATGATTGATTAATAATATGTGATTATTATTATTGCAAGAAATATAATAATAATAATGAGCAACATGTCTATAATATAATAAGATTTATATTTATATACTGTGCGTGATAAATGAGCAATGGTTGTGAATATTAATAATTTTATTAACTAACGAGGAATAGATTAATTAATATTATTGTTAATTAATCAATGAGATGAATAATTTATTTATTTGACATTAGGAATAATAAAATAAATAAGTAAGTTATTAACGTAATAAGATTATAGTAATTGTTACGTGCAAGTATATTTAAACTATACTATATGATTGTACATAGTAAAACTATGTGTTTTGATACTTGAGGTGTAAACATGCATTATAATGCTACTTTTGTGACATTAGCATGTGTGGGTATTCATACAATAAAGTTCCTTATTAGATATGAAAAGTAGTGTGACACTAGTATATAAATAATTAATAAAGTTCCTTCATTCATTAAATAAGGCAAGATGTGTTGTGACATTAAAATAGCCTATGTGACAATATGTATATAAGTATACATTAAAATATTGTATCATGAATATAAATAATAATTGATGAATATTTATATATATAATGGAATAATAAAATTTAATAAAGGAAATAATGTGATCTGATTATATCCAGTATTAATAAATGTACATGGATGATATGTATGTTGCATTGCCATATCACATCTACTACCTTGAAATATTAAGCACGTGACTTACATTATAATGTTAATTATAATATATAGTATGAATATATATATATATATATATATATATATATAATATCCTAAGTGTATGATATATGTATATATGGCCTTAGTGTTAATACACTTCATGTTGCAAATGCTGAGTTTCATACTGTCTTGTCCCTAAATGATAGTCACTATCTCTTCACACGTGAACACTCATGAAGCTATCCTACTCCCTATATCCTCAAACTCAGCACATTCTAGCTAGCATGATTCAATGGGGAGTGGCTCTCATGATGCATTCCACCAACTACTACTAACTTCTCATTAGCCATCAAAGAATACAACAATCCGTTGGTTTAGTTTGAGGGTACAAAACATTGTCTGGTTAATGTATTTTCTATAAATTGAGCTCTCCTTCTCCATTTTTTCTTGTTGAGATTTTGCTAAGTGTTGAGAGGAAGAGCATATACATATAACAGTGTGAGCATTCTGAGTTTAGTAGCAGTTCATTTGGATAGCAGAGGTATAATTCCATTCCCTGTCTTCATTTTCAAACTCTGTCAAAATCAAATTCTTGATTCTTGTTGTAATTCATCCCAATTTGGATTGGGATATGTTTCTTAGTTGCTATATGGCTTATATACATGTTTGAACTGGATTTTAGTTGTTTAAAAACTATTTTCGTGAAGTCATTTCGTGAGTTGGGCTAGAAACTGCCATGGCTGCCTGCTGTCTGGTGCGAACCAGTAGTGGCGCAGCTGCGCAGGTTTAAGCCTGGGATGTGGCGCAGCTGTGCCGGCACCCTGCTGTAGTTTTCTGCATCCTGCTGCAATCTGTTGAGTCATGGCTTGCTCGTATAGGTTTAAACAAGCTTGGTGTCTGGTTAAACATGTATAGTGATATACCTAGACCTAGTATGAACATATATTGCTATGTTTGCATGTAAAGTATATGAAACGACATATAATTGTGAAAACAAACAAAAGTTTCATGAACGGACGTTAAACATATATGAAGCATGTTAGTATTCTGACTTTCGAGACATATTCGAAGACAAAATGTGAAGTTAAATTATATGACTAATGAATATCATATATATACGTAACTATATTACAATAGGAATTCGAAAGTGTTGGCTAGCTTTACGTGAGTAAACTACACATAAGGCAAGTTTCCTAACTTACATTCTTTTACGGTGCAAGTATCCTAACCGACGTATTTACTTTATGCAAGTATTCTATCCTTGTATATTGCGAACTAGTTTCTTTACTTAATCGTTTGAATTGAATTAGCATACTTGAACTCTTATTTCAGTAAAGCTATTATTCATGTTGAACTTGGTATTGTTCTTAAATATTGTTAAAGTGTCTATGCCATTTGATTCGACTAGACTTATATTATTGAAAAGCGACCCAAACTAATTGATTGGTACGGGATCTTGTATTTGATTGAGAAGAACAACCTTCTTTGAAGGGAATATATAATTGTCGGAGAACCGACGTGCACACTTGAGTATGATTGATTGTTATGCATAACGATGGTACTTTAGGCTGATCACCTGTTGTACCTATTTTTGTTGGATTTTCAGTTTATTACTATTAATTCTAGTAGAAGTTCATGGTCCTTAGTGACTGCTCAGTATTCAGTTATCTTGAAATCTTGAATTGATTTAGTATTGAATCTTAATGATATCTTTCTTTCCTTAGCGACTATTATTGAAAACTGTTGATATTTCTTGTTATCCTTGAAACTATCACATCCTATTATACTCTTTTGAGATTCGAGAACTATATTACTCACCCTTATTGTATATTACTTGCTGAGCAATTTGTGCTCATTCTTGCTTTCCCTAAAACATTTCAGTTAAGGCAGAGCATGGCGAACCTTCGGGCGTTGATAAGGGCAAGGGCAAGGCTACCAACTAGCTTGTCTCTTTTATGTTTAAATATTTTAATATTGTATTAAGATGATGTAGTAAGACTGGATTTGATTATGTTTAAGCTTAAGTTAGATTATGTAATAAGTCGTTAATTGATATTATTATGTAATCTATTAAGTACTGTAGGTTGCGAGACTTGGGGGAATAATTATAATAAATCATTGTAAATTATTCTAGAATAGATTTTCCGCTGTGATTGTGTGATATTTAGTTATTATTATTGTGATGTATTACCATGAGCACGTGATGAACCGAATTCGAGTGACCAAGTGGCGGTCCCGAATTTGGGGGCGTCACAACTATCACAGTGAGCTTTTCTGCCTTGACTGGATCACTCCACGATCGTGGTTCCTCTTTGTCATCTCTACGATTTTGACTTAGCCTTTATATCTGCAAGGTTAGCACCATCTAGAGCATAGAATCTATAGTTGCAAATTTAACATACCTAACTCACTTATCAGTTTATTAAATCTGGATTCATCTAATGGTTTTGTAAACACATCAGTAAGTTCATTTTCAATAGGGATGTATTGCAAATTGTTCCATTTTGAACATGATCCCTAATAAAATGATATCTTATTTCTATATGCTTGGTCCTAGAATGCACGACAGGATTATTTGTTATTGCTACTGGCACTTGTGTTATCACAGTGTATGGGTATAGATAATCAAACCCATAATCTGCTAGCTGGTTCTTCATCCATAGGATTTGAGAACAACAGCTGCCTGCAGCAATATATTCAGCTTCTGCTATTGAAGTTGCTACTGAGTTTTGTTTCTTGCTGAACCAGGATACTAGTCTATTTCCTAGAAGTTGACAAGTGTCACTGGTACTTTTTCTATCTATTTTGCATCCTGCAAAGTCAGCATCTGAATATCCTGTCAGTTCGAATGAGGACTCCTTGTGATACCATAGACCCAAGTAGGGTGTACCTTTAAGATACCTGAAAATCCTTTTTACAATAGTTAAATGTGATTCCTTAGGATTAGCTTGAAATCTAGCACATATACATGTTGCAAACATTATATCTGGTCTACTGACAGATAAGTAGAGAATGTAACCTATCATACCTCTGTATTGAGTAATATTAATACTTTTACCTTTCTCATCTTTGTCAAGCTTAGTTGCTGGAGCAATTGGTGTTTTCATGTGAGAGACTGATTCCATGCCATACTTCTTAAGTAAGTCTTTGATGTACTTGGCTTGGTTAATGAAGCTACCTTCATCAGTTTGCTTCACTTACAGTCCAAGGAAGAAGTTCAGCTCACCCATCATGCTCATTTCAAACTTGCTCTGCATAAGCTTGGCAAATCTCTTGCACATATTTTCATCAGTAGAACCAAAGATAATATCATCTACATATATTTGAACTAGTAAAACTTTATCTTTGTGCTTCCTAAGAAATAGTGTAGTGTCTACTCTACCTCTAGTGAATCCTTTTTCAATAAGAAAGTTTGTTAGTGTTTCATACCATGCTCTAGGTGCTTGTTTAAGTCCATATAAGGCTTTATCTAATCTATAGACATAATTGGAAAGGGTTGGATTGACAAAACCTGGGGGTTATTCCATATATACTTCTTCTTGAAGTTCACCATTTAGGAATGCACTCTTGACATCCATCTGAAATACTTTGAACTTCATGTGGGCAGCAAATGCAACGAATATTCTGATTGCTTCAAGTCTGGCAACTAGTGCAAAGGTCTCATCATAGTTTATGCCTTCTTCTTGAGAATAACCTTTGGCCACCATTCTTGCTTTGTTCCTTATGATCACCCCATCTTCATCCATCTTATTTCTGAAGACCCATTTGGTGCCAATGACTAGGTGATTCTTTGGTCTTTGAACTAGTCTCCAGACTTTGCTTCTTTCGAATTGATTTAGCTCCTCTTGCATGGCTTCAATCCAGCTTGCATCTTGTATTGCATCTTTAATCTTCTTGGGCTCTATTTGAGACAGAAAACTCAAATAGAAGCATTCATTCTGAGTTGCAGATCTTGTTCTGATTCTGGCAGTTGGATCACCAATGATAAGATCTTGAGTGTGATCCCTTGCCCATCTGTTCCTGTTGGAACATCAGTTCTGGTGCCTTCTTGTCTGAACTCTTCAAGATTGACTTCTGGCTTTTGTTGACCAGAATTGTCGTCTGGTTTAGCTCTCTCTACGATTTCTTCCTCAGACACTACGATTCTTTCTTCAAGAACTACGGTCGTAGTGTTAGGCTCGACCATTTCATTCGTAGTGTCAATATCGTCAATCGTAGTGTCTTGTGATGCAGACTTATCCGAGTCTGTTTCATCAAAGATGATGTGGATCGAGACTTCAACACTTAATGTCTTCTTGTTGAACACTCTATAAGCTTTGATGTCTGTGGCATATCCAAGGAAGATTCCTTCATCTGACTTGGGTTAGAACTTAGTCAGATATTGCTTTCCATCGTTAAGAATGTAGCATGAACAGCCAAACAAATGGAAGTAACTGACATCTGACTTTCTTTCTTTCCATAGCTCGTAGGGAGTCTTCTTCAACGTAGAGTGTACAAGAGATCTGTTCTGTGTGTAGAACACAGTGTTGATGGCTTCTGCCCAGAAGTATTCAAGCAGATGAGCTGCTGCTAGTAGAGTTCTTTCAGCTTCTATAAGTGTTCTGTTCTTCCTTTCAGCCACTTCATTTTGCTGAGGAGTTCGTGGTGCTGAGAAGTTGTGGCTGATGCCATTGTCTGCACAGAACTGATCCATTTCTGAGAAGTCTAACTCTCTGCCATGATCACTCCTTATTGCCTTGATAGTCTCTCCTTTTTCATTCATCACCAGCTTGAACATCTTTATCAGTTGGGAGCTTGTCTCATCTTTTGAGTTAAGAAAGAACACCCATATGTATCTGGTATAGTCATCCACTACGACCAGTGAGTATCTCTTTCCTCCTAGGCTTATAGTTGGAATTGGCCCAAAGAGATCCATATGTAGTAATTGAAGGGGGCCTGTCAATTGAGTTGACTGCTTTGCCTTTGAATGAGCTCCTTGTTTGCTTTCCAAACTGGCATGCATTGCATGGTCTTTCTTTGATGAAGCTAAACTTGGGTAAACCTGCTACCAGATCTTTAGAGGCCAGCTTTGAAATACTCTTGAAGTTGAGATGAGATAACCTTCTGTGCCAAAGCCAACTTTTTTCTTTAGTGGCTTTAGCAAGGAAGCATACTGTCTCATCAGAACTGAGCTGAGCAAGGTTGACAGTGTAGACATTTCCTTCTCTTGTTCCTGTCAGCTTGATAGAGGATGTCTCCAGATCTCTAACTTGACACTGATTGTTGAGAAAGGTAACTTGATGACCTTTATCGCAGAGCTGGCTGATGCTAAGAAGATTGTGCTTTAGACCATCAATATAAGCCACTTTGCTGAAGGACACTGCACCATTTCCAACTGATCCATAGCCTCTTGTCTTGCCAGAGCTGTTATCTCCAAAGATAACTGTTGGTCCCTCCTTCTCTGTGTAGTTTGACAGGAGGGCTTTGTTCCCGGTCATGTGCCTTAAGCAACCACTATCCAGATACCATGTTGTAATCGTGGTGCTCATTTCCTGCATGCAATTTCAACGTTCATGTTGGTACCCAGACTTGCATGGGTCCTACAATGTTAGTACCCTTAGGAACCCAAGTCTGCTTGACTTTGGGTCTCCCATGCAAAGTTTATGAAAGCATAATGCAGCTTTATGACCAAATCTTTCACATGCAAAGCATCTAATATAATTCATGTTAGTGTGTGGATTCTTTCTCCATTTGGACTCGTGTGGATATTTTTTGGCCTTACCCTTGTATTGCATCTTCTTTTTCCATGAAGCTTTGAGATTCACGTTTTGTGCTGAGTAAACCTCAACACCATGATTCCTTCCAAGTTGATTCGTGGAGCCAGTTTTACTTGACTCTACAATTCGTCAAGGTTGGCAGTGGTGACTGAGTCACTCTTTATCTTTCTGAATCCTAGGCCAACATAAGATCCGCAGTGTTCAGGAATATATCTTGGATCAGAAGAGCAAGGTTGCACTGGTTCTTCCTTTTGTATGGACTTTACAAATGTAATACTTCTATTTAAGTTAGAAGCACTACTTATGTTAGTTTCCTTTGTCTTTTCCACACTGAGTTATGAGGTAGATTCCTCAAACCCTAAGCCTATTCTATCAGAGACACTTCTGTGATTAGATATCAGGGAGTCCATGGATGAAGAAGATCTGTTCCATGTAGAGATAGTCTTTTCTAACTCCTTAATTTTAGAGGTTAGATTTAACTCTCTTTGCATGCTCAGTTCATTTGTTTCTCTCAAGATTTTATTCTCAGCTTCAAGCTTAGAGAGAGAGTCAAAACTTAGTAGAGCTGCTTCCAGCTCTTTATGAACTTTATCTTTCTCCTTTTGAAGATCAGTATAATCTTTAGATAGAACTCTTAACCATCTCATGTTTTGATATAGATCAGTTGACATGTCACGAATGCCAGTTCTTAAATCATCAATATCTATATCAGGAGAGTTGAAATCAAATACCTCATTTATGACTGCTTCAGCACTTTTCCTGCTGAGTGCATCTTTGGCCATCAGGCATATGTTGGCTTTTTGAGGTGCTTCATCATCTTCAGACTCAACATTGGTGTCGTTGTCTAAATCGCTCCAAGAGCTTCCAGCTACAAGCCCTTTGTCTTTCTTCTTATTCTTTTTGTAGCCTTTGAGCTCCTTCTTTGGATTTGACTTTATTTTCAGCTCTTCTCTGATAGGCTTGTTGCAGTTGGCAATAAAATGACCAGGCTTCTTGCAGTTATAGCATAGGTCACTGATCTACTCCTGACTGCTGTTGTTGAATCTTTTAGGTTTGTTGCTTCTTCCTTTAAGTATGAGCCTTCTGAATCTTCTGGCTAGCATTGCTGCTTCATCATCATCATCATTATCATCATCATCTTCCTCAGAGTCAGATTCATCTTCAACATATGCTCTGGAGATCTCTTCTTTTACTTTAAGAGCAACTCCTTTATCTTTCTTTCTTCCTTCTAACAGAGTTTCTGCTAGTTGAGTCAATTCTAGCTCGTAGGTAAGAAGGTTTCCGTAGAGTTGTTGAACTGTCATCACATGCAGATTCTTTGACTCTCTGATTGCAGTGGTCTTGGCATCCCATCTGCTTGGTAAGGACCTCATGAACTTGATGACTAGATATTTGTTTGGATAGGTCTTTCCATAAGCTCTGAGAGAGTTGAGCAATATAGTGAATCTCTCATAAGTGGAAGTAACGTTTTCTCCTGGAACATGAGCAAACATCTCATATTGTTGAGTCAGTAGAGATTGCTTGTTTTTTCTGACTTCTTCAGGTCCTTCATGCATGATGAGCAATGCTTCCCAAACTTCTTTTGCAGTTTTACAGTTGACCACGTTTTCAAACAGATTGTCTTCTAAGGACTGGAACAAGATATTCTTAGCCTTCTTGTCAAGCTGAACATCTCTCTTCTCATTTTCAGTTCATTCAGATTTAACTTTAATCACAACTCTGTTTGGTTATTCTGTAGTTGGTGCAAGCCTTGTTGGAACATAGGGCCCATTCAGAAACAGTTTCAAATAGATCATCATCTATTGAATCCATGTAAGCCTGCATCCGAACTTTCCAGTTGGCAAATTTATCTTTGTTGCACATTGGTGGCTTGCTTCCTCCACCTGTCTTGGTCTCGCTTATTAGTTGTGCCATTGGATCTACTCAAGCTTGTATGCTTAGTTGAGAGAACCTGCTCTGATACCAATTGTTAGTTTCCAAAGGTACGTTAGTTATCTAGAAGGGGGGTTGAATATATATTTTAAAATTTCTTTGTTTAAAATACTTTGTCAGTATTGATTATACTGACAGCAGCGGAATATATGTTTTGTTCCCTTTCAAGATATAGCAGTTATGGTTTGATAAGCAATTATGGCAGTTATAGCAGATATAGCAGTTATAGCAGTTAATGAGAGACAATGAAACACAAGGTTTTAAGTGGTTCAGAGCACACAAGGCTCCTAGTCCACTCTTCTACTCCACGAATATGAAATCCACTAAGGATGTCTCTTACAACTGAATCACTTACATTCCTTCAAGGCTAGCAGCCCTGGAACTTCTCTTAGTTCACTTAGAACTCTTCAAGTCCTCTAACTTGGTACTTCTCTTAGTTCACTCTTGAACTCTTCAAGTCCTCTTACTTTGATCTTCTCTTAGTTCACTTTTGAACCCTTCAAGTCCTCTGACTTGGTTCCTCACTTGGATTGACAGTAGTTGTTTGAGGAGTGCTACTCAGTTGCAATTAAGCATCAGTTCTGAAGAACTGAGTAGCAAAGCAAGCTTTCCTCTTTCAGAATCGTAGAGTTGATCGTTGAGTGTTCTTGAGCTTTTCTCAATGTATTCTTTCTTTTCACGTTTTGCTTGCTTTATCTGAATCCTTGTCTGATTTCCTTATAAAAGAGCCATCCAAAATATATCCATTTGAATGCTCCCGTTGTAGCATTTAATGCTTTAAACATTTCTGTGCAGTTGATGTTGACATCCTGCTTTTCTGCTGCACTGCCGACTGGCCCACTGACACAGTAGACTGCAACTTCACCTAACACCTAAAAAGGTATTTTCTGCAGGCGATTTAGTCCTTTTCTTAGCTTCTCCAATACGCTTCTTCGATTTGAACTAAGGATGAATATGGAATCATTAGGACCATCAAATTGTCAACGGACATAAGCCTTTCTTCATTTGTTGCTCTTCCTCCCTTCATCAGAACTATGAACTTTGATGCTGACTGGAGGAGCACTACGATTATGGTCATTGTATCATAATCGTTGTGTGTTGGCTTGCACAAGCTTGACTCAGACTTGATTGTAGAGAACACTACGATTTCTCTTAAGCTCTTCGGCATATTACGATTCCTTCTTGCTTCGTCTTGCAGACTCCACGTTTCCGAGAGCACACTGCGTTTCTTGGCTTAGCTCAGCAGGCGCTCGGATCTTTTCTATGATTCTCAGTGTGGCTTTCAAAAGTAGACTACGATTCTAATATTTTCACTTAAGCTCTACGATTCTGCCTTGTCTTCTGCAGACTTGATTCTCTTAGCAGACTACGATTCTGAAAATCTTCGTTTAAGCTCCATGATTCTGCCTTGTCTTCTGAATGCTACCTTTGACAGACTACGATTCTGTCAAGGCTTTAACTTTTACAGCTCAAATAGATCAACCTAACAAATTTGATCTTTTCTTCTATACATTTATTTACATAAATGATAAATATTAAAGCTCAGATCAACCTAACATTTTGATCTATCATCTAAGTTCTTGTACATTGATTCTCTTAAGGACTGTACACTTAAACATTTATATTTACTTTCAATATCAAATATGAATATGCAATTCCCAACAGAATTCTTCCCGAATCGTAGATTATTTGGCATCCGTAGTTTAATACTGCGGAGCCTAGAAAACTAAAAAAAAAAAATTAAATTTGGCCAATACGACGTCGTTGGCCAATTGACCTACCACACTTAGCGTCTGTAGTTTAATATTGCAGATGGTACTTATTTAAAAATGACGTAATTTTCCAATTGACCAAAAAATACTTAGCGCCCCTAGTTTAATACTGCGGACAAATGACTTTTACAAGGAGGGTATTTTGGACATTTGTCCATTCGCGATATTAAACTGCGGAATACTGAAAACTAAATTGCGGACGAGACATCTATTAAACCGTTAGATCATCGGATGGACGCTTATAATGTGTTGTAAGGATAATCTTAAATTGACAACGTTAGCTATGGATCGGTCCCCTATATATATGGGAGCGCATCCATGGCAACCGGTTGCTACACTACTGTTCCCAGCAACCAAGCTCATAACCGTCGATCTAAGAAAAGGAAGGCTGAGATTAACTTGGTAAATACCAAGCCGCTACTACAAGTAGCGACTTAGAGAAATTGAAAAAGTCATATTGTGGTGGGCCCCTTAAACTGCAAAAGTTGCTTTTTGAAATTGGGAGCAACTCTTAGTAGCGGCTGTGTATCTAACTTGTCCCAAAACTAAGTCACTTTCATTAAGTTAGTTAATTTGTTATAATAAATTCTAATAATAATAATAATAATAATAATAATATAATCAATTGTTTGATTTAATAAATAAAATTATAAATAATATTAATTAAATTTAATGTAATAATAATAATATATTATTTTTTTATTACTATTATTATTATTATTATTATTATTATTTTTAATCCCCCAACCGCTACACATAGTAATAATAATAATAATTTATTTTAATTATTAATATAATCAGTTGTTTGATTTAATAAATAATATTGATTGAATTTAATGTAATAATAATAATAATATATTGTTTGTTATTATTTTTATTATTATAAGTACTATTATTATTATTATTATTTATTTATTTTTAATCCCCCAAGACGTAGTAATAATAATAATAATTTAATTATTATTATTATTATTATTATTATTATTATTATTATTATTATTATTATTATTATTATTATTATTATAGTATTAATAATAATTTAATTATAAAATAATTATTTACTTGGGACGGTCATGAGTAGTTTTTTCAATTTGATTTAAATTATGACACCAATTTGAGACATGACTTTCAATTTGGGACAACAACATTAGGAACCGGAAAAAAAAAAGACTCAGCCGCTACTCTGAGTAGCGGCTATGCACGAACCGCGAGGACTTTCATCTTTTAAAAAGCATTGGGAAGAAACAAATGACAAAAAAGCAAAAAGCAAAAAGTGACTGACACATTCGACTGAACGACCGCTCCAAGGAGGAGCGGCTGCTTTCATTTACTCTTTATGTGCTTCCATTTACTCTCTACGTGTTCCATTCGGCTGCTTCCATAATTCACCATATTAATTATAATAATAATAATAATAATAATAATAATAATAATTAAATTAAATTATTATTATTATTATTACTACGTCTTGGGGGATTAAAAATAAATAAATAATAATAATAATAGTACTTATAATAATAAAAATAATAACAAACAATACATTATTATTATTATTACATTAAATTCAATCAATATTATTTATAATTTTATTTATTAAATTAAATAATTGATTATATTAATAATTAAAATAAATTATTATTATTATTACTATGTGTAGCGGTTGGGGGATTAAAAATAATAATAATAATAATAATAATAATAGTAATAAAAAAACAATATATTATTATTATTATTATTATTATATTAAATTTAATAAATATTATTTATAATTTTATTTATTAAATCAAACAATTGATTATATTAATATTAATATTATTATTAGAATTTATTATAACAAATTAACTAACTTAATGAAAATGACTTAGTTTTGGGACAAGTTAGATACACAGCCGCGACTAAGAGTTGCTCCCAATTTTAAAAAGCAACTTTTGCAATTTAAGGGGCCCACCACAATTTGACTTTTTCAATTTCTCTAAGCCGCTACTTGTAGTAGCGGCTTGGTATTTACCAAGTTAATCTCAGCCTTCCTTTTCTTAGATCGACGGTTGTGAGCTTGGTTGCTGGGAACAGTGGTGTAGCAACCGGTTGTCATGGATGCGCTCCCTATATATATATATATATATATATATATATATATATATATATATAGTGGAATTGAATGATCCACATCCTACATCAATTCATTAGACTGACCCAATAAGCATGTTGGGTCACCTCTTTACCTAAAAAGTTAACCTATTAGAATACCCATCACAAGTATCATACTAGAGTATTTACCATTAACACACGTGGGAGTATGCTCCTTGTGAACCCTTCACCCTGAGCAATTTTTCCATAGCCATCCCGCCCGCTCTACCTGACTCAACTATTTGATACTGCCCATCAAACCATGAGCTCTGATACCATTTGTAGTGGAATTGAACGATCCACATCCCACATCAATTCATCGAGCCCGCTCCACCATATCTTGTGCTCCACCTGATACTTGGGTCCCATCAAACCATGAGCTCTGATACCATTTGTAATGGAATTGAACGATCCACATCCCACATCAATTTATCGAGCCCGCTCCATCATATCTTGTGCTCCACCTGATTCTTGGGTCCATCGAACCATGAGCTCTGATACCATTTTTAGTGGAATTGAACGATCCACATCCCACATCAATTTATCAGACTGGCCCAATAAGCATGTTGGACCACCTCCTTACCTAAAATGTTAACCTATTAGGTTGAGACACCACCATACTTATTAACACATCTACACTCTTAAATTAATCCGATATGAAATTCACATGAACTATCCCAACAATAACAAAAATATGAAACTGCTAAAAATAATAGAATTCATGAATGATTAACAACTCCATCAACCTCTGAACACCGATCCTTTAAAGGAAAAAAAATTGCAACTAATGTTTAACATCAAAAGTGTGTTTTATTATATATTGTGATAAATTTGTGTCAAATTATAATTATGAAACGTATCAATACATGAGATTGGTTAAATTATAAGATGGTCCTACTTATGACACATCTCTCTCCAAAAGAGTTACAACTAATGATTATTCACGTAACTAGCACTCAAAAAGTCGACGAAAACATTCGCAATATATATCATTTTTCTATCAAAAACTAAGCCCCCCGTTTCTCTTTATATCATAGTGCCATATTAGTTGTAACTGGACAAGAAAGTAGCTAGTGAAAGGTTTCATGAATCCATCACTAATGGAGTGACTGACTATGTTTAGCCTTCTTGGTAATGCAGCAATAGTCACTCTATTATGACGAAGCACGGTGCCCTGGATAATTAATAAATGCACGGAAAGAGATCTACGAATGGTGTCTTTCTCCATTGGGAGCGAGTAAGGCTCCGCCTGGAACTTAGAAAACACGTAGGAAAGGAAAATAAAAATAAATGTAAGAAAGAAAAAATCTATCTCAAGGAAGATAAGTCTAACAATCTAATGATCTATACTTTTTAAGAAATCAATATTAGGAACAATGTCAGAATATGTTGTAAAAAATGAACAAAAATACTCCAATAAATTTATATTTCATTTCCTATTCCTTTGGCTGTTGATATGTCAGAGAGCAAATATACAATTATCGGCATTTTTACAACTGTTCTAACTACACTTTCAAACTTTAAGCGATACTTATTACTCTGGCAACATCATTTTTGTCTTTCTTTTTTCCCGCGAGTTTTCCAAGTTCCAAACCAGATGTATCAGGATGACTAATTGACTATTATGAATGACCAAAACAAACAGAGCGATGGTGGGAAGTTAACCAAATGAAAGCTGAAAATTGGAAGCTAAACCTCTTATTGAAAGTTATAACCAGAAGAGATATCTATCCACACAAAAAACAAAACATTTTACTAGCCTTTTAGAACACTGAGTTTCTTGAGTGATGCAATAAGAGAATCGCGAGTGCATCCTTCAGACTCAACGATGTTGGGGTTGTCAGTTGGTATGACATGTTCAAGCGGATAGTTTCTGTTCGTATGAAGTTGACGGGCAGCACTACAGATTCCTTTTAATACCACAGTTTTGTGTGTTCCGCCAAGCAATCCTTCATAATCAGCGTCTCCGCTTTCTCCCACAAAGACCACAGTATTCGACAAGTTCATCCCCCAACGAATGTACAGGTATCTGACAGCCAGAAATATTTGAAAGGAAACATGCGCGTAGAAATTCAAATTACAATTCAAATGCAGAAAAGAGAAATCCCCATAACTAATAATTGAATGATAATAGGTCACTCGAGCATTTCATGCAATTTTATTTACATTGTCCAAACTTTTTCTGACAATTCATTCCCTTTCCTTAATTTACTGTCAAACTTTTAACTAGAAATAAGTAATAAGCCAAATTTAGATTCAAAGTAGTCGAAAGTTCTAATAGTAAGACGTGTGGTTAAAAGCTATGTTACAGGAACTCTTCACTTTGCCCTAAAGTACTCGTGTTGGGTATGGGAACTAGACACTTTATTTTAGCTTTAAAAATTGGCAAAATTGAGGAGTGTCCGTGTTGGTCTCTTCAAAATACCTTGAACAATCAGACACTCCATCCGAGTTCGTGTAGCATAGGTTAAAAGTATTATTAGATTGAAGAAACTGTAAAAATAAATCTTTGGAAAATAACATGATATAGGCAAAGGTGTTCTTGGCTAGACAAGTCTAAAAATGTCTATATTTTTTTTATTACAGTGTCCCATCCACACGACTAGAAAACAAGGGGGTTGAAAGAAATCTCAGAATTTACCTCCACCACTCGACCCAAACATAGGAAAAAAAATTAAAGAGCAAGAGAAATCATCTTCATTTCTATTACTATATGTTGGTAATCATTCCTCTAGAAGATATGATATTGCGTCTCATGAATCATTTCAGCATTACAAATTCAAACAAGTGCTCACTAAAATATATATTGATGCATTCATCCCTTAGCAACACATCTGTAAAATCAGTTAGCAATGGAAAATATATATTCGAAAAAAATTGGAAGTTTACTACACAAACTTAAAAATAATCCCAAAATGGTAGTGACTTGGTTTTTTGATCATTTTGTATAGCTAGTGATGTTACCAATACTAAATAGAAGTTCCAGTTCATCCTGTTAATAAAACTAGCATCCAGCAACTGCACAATTAAACACTTAAACTACAATATCAAGGCTACTGAGGCAGCATTTATCATTTCATCAGAAACCTTAAAAATTGGTTTTGGCACAGGATACAGACAAGTTACAACACAGAATGGGTACACACAACATTTCTTGAAATGGTAAGATATGGATACATCAGATATATGTATCACAGTTTGATGATGATTAACTCTCCCCATCTCATGCATATACCTTTAATAAGATAAAAGTGTTTCCTTTGTTAAGCTATTGTTTTCAAACATTTTTGTTTTTTGTTAATTACTTTTAAAATTACTTCTTTTGCCTGAAAGAAACTCGTATCTTAACATCAAAGGTTTGTTTATCTTTCTTCAACAAGTGTCCAAGAAGTATCATATACCAATTCCATATAAACACATTGGTGTCATAGTAGTATCCGTGCTTCCTAACTTGCAATGGTGGTTTTAGACAGTCCAAATCAGCCTTATGGCCTCATCCTAACAAAAGTGTCCATTATAAATTGTGTCAGCAGAAACTTTGTATACAAATCATATGTTTATAATGCTTGGAAAAGAAGACATGATATATATATATATATATATATATATATATATATATATATCACTGTTGAGCCTAAGCACGCCTACGAAAAGAATAAAAGGAAAAAGCACGAGAATATAGCACTTTTCTCCATAAACTCAAAAGTCTAATAGCAAGTTGCTGCAAGTAGCAAAACAAGTAAATGATCATTGCACACCTCCGAGGAGTAGAAAAATCCTAGAGGATTCACCATACAATGTTAAGTTGGGTTCGTCCATGCTTGTAATTTAATCATGCAAAATGGTTACTAAAAGTCCAAGAGAAAGAAAATGATACCTCTGATTTAATAAAATAGATGGTTATTGCAATTCGAAATAAATGACATTACCATATTAATTCTAATCGTTGACAATAATCGTGAATCCTTCAGATATGAGGCCTCCCATAGGGAAAAATTCTCACACTTTTAGGGTCTCGGTGAAAACATAAAGTGATCCGGTTATTATAATGCATAAAGTCCCAAATATATCTTTAAAGTTTAAAGTAGCAGAAACTCTTGAATGTCAATTTCATCATATATTTTGTTTGTTATTACTCCCTCCGTCCAAGTTTACTTGTCATAATTTGAAAATACACGCCCATTAAGAAAAAAAAATTATCTCCAAATTACCCATCGTAACTGCTCTATTATCATTTTTTTTCGTTTTAATTAATCTCCCAACTCTTTATTAGAATAGTAAAATAGAGGAGAGAGATAGAAGAAAAAAGGAGTATGGTTGTGCTTCCAATGTCAAAGTTAATATTGTACTTTTTCCAATGTATGTCATGTAGTTTTTAGTGAATTTTTTAGAAAGATATTTCAATGAGGGTAGTGTTGTAAAAATAAGGTCAAAATAGTATTAAAATGGAAAGAGGACAAATAAATTTGGACAAGCCAAAAAAGAAATTAGACAAGTAAACTTGGACAGAGGGAGTACGATGTAAGAAACAAATAATTAAATCAAGATAGTGATTCTCTAATCAGCTCTAAACAAGATAGAGAAATTGGTAATTCCCAGAGATTACCTGAGGGCTTGCGATCGAGAAGCGAGCACAGGGATCACATTCAGCTTAGAACCATTCTGGCAATATATGACGTGGCATCGAAGAGCCTGAGTTCTCATCAACTTTTGAAGTTCCTTAGCAGGAGGAAGCTGTTGGCACAAGGTTCAGATTGAAGTGTGTTTTAGAAGAAATGGGGGAAAAAATTAATTTGGCAAGTGAAGAGAGAAGCAATGTTTTCTGAGGAACTTTCAAATAAAATTGCAAAATAGTTACCGATGCTGGTTTTTTAACTTTAAATGCATAGCAATGCGAAGATTCTGAGTTGTCTTCAACAATAACAGGCCTGTCTTTTTTGTTTTTTTCATTCAAAGAGGAAGCCCAGCTAACCAAAGTTTTCCTCAAACCTTCTCCACCCCACCGATAATCAATATGTGAACAATAATCTGAGTCTACCAAAAAGGGAAGTCCGGAAGGATTATCCTCACAACTTGAGGTTGGATAGTAGGTTTCACCACCACTGTTGCAAATAAAAGCATCAAAACTCATGTGATCCAAGCCTCCTGACTTCAGAAGAGAGTGTATGTCAGATATTTTCGACCCTGTTGACAATATGAAGCCTATAGTACACTTTTCCTTCCCGGCAGCTTCAAAAATCATTTTGACGATACCAAGAAAATCTGATGTCATTTCATAATCCACAGAAATAACAAAGATGAACTTCCTTCTCTTTAATGCTGGAAACTTTTCATTCTCTGACTTCTCTATGGACCCACCTTTTGATGGTGCTAAAGCCTTTTGTTCAGTATTGAAAGCATTAACAATGGTGTCACCACCTTCATTTTTCTCACTATCTAGTGAAATCTTTAAATTTAAAGATATGTCCTTTATGTCTCTCAAGGAACCTCCAGGTGAATCTGAATCCGAGTCGTCATATCTAACATCACCTTTTTGCCATTGTGGATGCCTTGGTCTACAACAAGATATTCGAGCCAAGTATGTCTTACAATGCTCTGGCCACGAGTAAAGGTGTATATTTTTCAGTCCATTCTGCCTGCATCTTGCCCAAAGCTGTTTATCAGCTACAAGCTTTAGAAGTGCATCAGCAATTGACTGCTGATTGTGAGGGTCAACTAGCAGACCGTTATCAAGAACCTGAAACAGATTCATGGTCAGAAATTAGTATTAAACTCTGTTTTTCTATAGAGTGAACAAATGAGAACCCAAAGTAATCAGCTGTAAGTTTCCAAAAATGGACACACTTGAAGTATATCAACAGGACCTCCATTTTTTGTGGCGACCATAGGCAGGCCATAAGCTGCTGCCTGTTCAAAGAGAAATCTTGAGTTTGATTAGGTAACAATATAACATCAAAAAATAGATCTCAGCAAATATCAAGCTAAAGCACCTCAATTAAAGTGAGACCAAATGGCTCAATAAAAGCTGGATTGATGAAGACACCCTACATAGGAAGAAAATAAATAAATAAGGTCTAGAAATATTGATAATGAAGCAGAAAATATAAGAGTAACAATTCCAAATTGATATTGTTGAATTAACTACTTTTTATTCAATAAGATAAAGACGGACAACGAAAGACAGTCTCCCCTTGCACAATCCCCTTCTCACTTGGATAAGATTCTAATTTATTTGCAGAGGTAGGAAAATGGATAAGGCTGGAGCTATGAAACAACCTTAAAGCGCAATTAACCCTTAACAACTAGGTCACACACGCTGATAAAAAATTTAAAAAAAAAACTAGGTCACACACTGATGTACTACTAATGAAACCAGGCTCAGATTCCTACTTTCTAAGCATTTACTAAGCCAAATATTTAGAGATCCCCACATCATGCCCCTAACTTTACAAGCTTAAATTATCATGGGATATTTTTTAAGTTCTACAAATAACTTAGTAATCCAGTACAGACTTCACTGCAACAAAATATACGTCAACAGTCAATACGAGTTTATATCTGCCTATAAAGGGAAGGGAAAGGGGGCGGCAAATTAAAGGGCGGTACACATTTAATGCATTTTTAAAGAGTAAATTGAAGGAAATTCCTTGAACAAAAGTCATAGCTGATATAAGCAACTAGGGATATTTCTTCTCTGCCTTAGCCAGAATAGAGATATGTTACGGTAATTAACCTTGATCTCTAGTTCCTCCTCAGGGAGCAAGACAATGATATCTCAAGCTTGCAATGGAGATATCAACCAAACTGGAATTGGAGCCTGACCAAATCATATTTAAGTCCAACTTCAGCGTTATGACTGTTATCTAAGCATAAAATATTTGACCAAGCAATCTTAAGTATCCTGGACTAGAGTCAGTTTGTCTTGGCTTTGGTATGCCTGGGCTTATTCCGAAAAATTCAAGGATAAATTAAAATAATAAATGCATCCAATACAACTAAAATTTACAAAATGACTTTTTCCTCAACCATAATCATGAAAAAAATTTGAAACTTTAGCTCAGATAAAAAATTTATATTAATTAAAATTTTAAAAAAATGATTAAAAAAACAGCAAAAGGGTATACTAGCGTTCACTAAATATTGACAAACTAATTGAATCAGTAAGTCAATATTTAACCAGTCTAAGACATAAACTAGCCCATCCTTCAAATTTCAAATTAGTCACAAGTAGATTACCCAAATGCTTTCATTTAGTTCTATCCTTTGATCCTTTCTTCTCTTAATCAACCCCCCCATGTCAAACTATATGGCCACTTCTCGACTGCCTAACTTTTTCTTACATAAATCATTGCAGAACCTTAGAAATATCTTCAACCATATTAAATCTAAATGAATTTGTATTCTCCAGAATTCCATAATCTCACACTGATTGCAAATTAATATATCTTATCCTCAAAGCCATAAAGATGTTGAATCCTTAGTCAATATCTTACTGGCCGGTAAACTAAAAATTTAAATTAAATGTTAGCATATACAAGTCCCATAATATCAAATCATGTATAGGCGATTGCTGGCACAAATCAACATTTTACCTCAATGGAGATGGTGTTAACACATTTTGCAATTAATGACAATAAGAAATTGGAATGTTTGATTGGATTAGCAAGATTTACAAAGAAACCCCTCAAAGAATATGATTTTGATGAGTTGAGAAATTTCTAAAGTCTCACATTTCAGACATTTTGAATCAATTAAAGTGAAAGCAATTCATGCAGTGTTCTCCAAGTATACCCACTTCCTCTCTATTTTGATATCCTCCCCTTAAGCTTACAACCTGTCTCACAGGTTGAACGATTAGCTAAAGGGGGTACCCTTGTCTGAACGATGCACGCCATAAAGCCAATGGTAGGGTTAGGCCCCTCTAAGGTAAATCACTGGTTTTCATTTAATACAAGGTGAGTCACATTAAATTCTAAAGACATAAGGAAAAGTGAAGCAGGTGAGCTGCATTCACAGATACTCACTTCAGTCAGTACACCTATCCATCCAACAAAAACCTTCCAGGGGCACTTGCCATTGACGAGGGATACCAACTTGTTGGTAACTCCATGCCTCCGTTCCTCCAAACCAGTGTTACCTGGAACGAGGTTCGTGGAACCTACGCGGGACGCTAGGGGTATCTTTATATGAGTGGTCATAGCTAGGAATTCTCTTAGAATCTAAATATAATAAACCTAAGTTTTATTGAAGATAATTAGTTGAATCAACATGTTAGATTGTTTTATAAATAATTTAGTAAAAATGTGATGTTGAGCATCCAATACTAACTTAGAATACAAGTAAAACAACAATGAAATTTTTTGGTACGCTAAATTTAGAATATTAATACATAAGAGTACCAAGTTTGGGTACGCAATTCGGTAGGGCTATGTTTGTTTGCAAGGATTATAATCCCAAGACTATTAATCCTAGGATTATAATCCCGGGATTATAATCCCGGGATTATAATTATAATCCCAAGACTATTAAGCCATTTTATAATCCTAGACTAATAGTCTCAAGTCTAAATTTGAAAACAAACAAGACAATTGGGATTAATAGTCCTATACCAAGTATAATCCTTGCAAACAAATATAGCCTAAGTAAATAAGAGTATCTCGTAACTCTACTCCAAACTAAGTCCCTCGTAAGTTATTCATTAACTAACGCTCCCAAGGCCAATCTGGTATAGAATTTTGAGCCTGTTGGTGAAGTCTTGCCCATGCAACAAGTTTAGGATGTGTGCATTGGGATTTTTGCTCCCAAGCCAAGTGACAAACATTTCTGATGAGATATTGGAACACTTGGGGATTAGTATAAACCATCAAGTGCCTTCATATTAACAACGCCTAGAGCAGTAGAAACGACTGCTCAACTCCCGCCCTATAAAGTAGAAGAACTCCCTGGAATGGTCAAGCCGCGAAGCATGAAGAGCTGAGGCATTGCCACAGCGCTAACCTAGGGTGGTGCACTCAGAAGGCATTACCATAACGCCTTACCAAACGATTTTGGGGACATAGGAACTTGCTCAGCAGCTAAAGAGCTGAGCCGTTGCCACGCCCCATTTCCTAGCTAGGACCATTCGATGGTAGCCAGGTGTCATTCTCCCCACTTTTCATTTATACCTGTGTGGGCTAGGCTAGATACCCTCACGAATGGGAAAATGGGAGACAACATGCAAGAGATGGTAGGCCACTATGTCATGCCATGTGTTCTTTCATGAGTGGCAACCGATATGCTAACATGGCATGCTTGGAATCACCCATTTATAGATGTATATTTGACAGCATGTTTATCACATTAATTACGTGGGTCTAGTCTGCTGCTGATATGACATCTTTATTTGATTCCAACAAATAATAGGACATATGTAAACATAACCTTCTTTCCCTCCAATTTAAAAAAGACAAGGAAAATACTACCTTTGTCTTCGCTGCCAAACGATATATGTCAGGAACTTCAGATTGCTTATGGCGTTTAGGATATGCCACTTGACCGTACAGATCATATTTGTCAATCAGCTTAAGAATTGAAATAAGAACAGCTGCATTTGTGCCAGACATTTCATCGATTGCATCACGGTTTCCCATTATTAATGTCTGCAGCAACATCATAAAAAAAAGCATCATAAAGCTAAAAGTAGTCAAACTATTATCTTCCATTCCTGCTGGAAAGTCATGCTAAATATGTTAACAGCAACTGAAATTCAAGGACTTAAACATACAAGGTTTGCAAGCTCCCTCAATGGGCGACACTCTCCAAAAGCTTTGACTAATGTGGTAATGTTCTTCTTGGGGTCCGGTCTAGCAAGCGCAAGTATCATAGGCTTGCGTGGATTTGTAAAGAACCTCATTATCTGCCAAATTACATAAAACAAGTTAAATGCAAAACCAGTATGTATTTCTTAGACAATTATTTGCCACAGCATATTAGCTGAAAAAATAAAGAAAGAAGGGAGACGGTTGGTGGCTGTTTTACTGTCACAGTGAACAGAATTAGAGAGCAAATGTATGATAAAAACCTCAGACCAAACTGGTGGGTCTGGAGTTGACGGAGCGTCTTCATTTCCTTCTGCTTCCCCATCCATATCACCATCTTGTGTAGCAATATGATGAAATTCCATTCCTGGAGGAATAACCTGATAGCATTTTCACACAGATTATAGCACTCATAAAGCTGGAAGTTGGAACGAACAAATTAGTGACACAACAATAATAAATTAAAAACTTTCTTTTGATACATAAAAAAAGCATTGCTGATCAAACACAAAAGATTAGATGGTACTTACAATCATGCGAGGCATAAACCTGCCATAACAGCTCACATTGCGTTTGATCCTTGCTCTAAGTTTCCGCTCCAGTATTGGATCAAATCCATCATACAGGCGCCATTGCTCTTCTATCTCCTGTCTAGTGCTTGTAATAATTACTTCAGATGAATCAAGAGATATCTCCTCAGCCTCTATGCGCCTCATTATTCTGTATGTCACATTTATTTCTTCACTTGATTGTCGTCCTTGTTTCAGGATTTGTTCAAGCTTGTCTCGTCCAAGGGAGTGACCAGTTAAAAGCATTGGCACATTTAAAGCTCCAGATACGAGAGCAGCACAGTTACCTGCATCTGCATAATGTCCATGAATTGCAACTGGCCAAACTGGTTTCCCTACACCAATTTGCTCGCCAAGAACTTTAGACATCTGTTTGATGTGGCTAAGTGCACCATCGACAAATTCAGGAATATGGGGCCACAGATGTTCTTTTGCAATATATTTATCTTTCGGCCCAAATGGTATACGAACTATATAAGCACCACTGCTCTCCCCTGCTTCATGATTGGAATTTTCAGGATCTACTGGATTCAGCATCTCTGTTGGTTCACCATACGTCCAATCTACATCTGATGCTGATACTTGCCTTGTAAGTAAATCAACCCGATAAACTCCTGGCATTCCACCCAAAGCCCTGGCTAGTTCTACAACATACTTAACCTGAGTTCCAAAACGTGTAATCAAATAATTGGCTGACTAGATGCAAAACCAAGTTCACAAGAATTTATAGGACTTTGTTGTAGATGATACCTGACCACCGGTATCAGAATCACAACCAAGCTCCATGTCTTCACCGCGTATCAGTCCATGAAGGCTACATAAAGATTAATCACTCAAAAACACTGTATGGCAATGAATTTCAAGATATGATGCTTCTATTTAATATCCGGTTAACCTTTTTCGTAGAATGCATTATTCGAATAAATACATCTAGATAATCTCAATGAGGAATCTGCTTATCTGTCTTATTAAGAGAATAAAATTCATGCCTGATTAGGACAAGGTAGAGTTTCTTTTCCTTTTGTTGCTTAGCCAAGTTCTCCAACATATTTACTGAACTGATCCTTGTCATTTTTCCTCTTCTGCTACCACCAGGAGTTGAAATGTCGCTGAGTGTATCTCCCTTCTCTCCTTCGGATAAGTCTTCTGACATTTCAGCTATCACTTCTTTGCGACCTCTTAACGGTTTAAGACTCTTTTTAGTCCTATGCTGAGATTCTTCACCTTCAAGCTACATAAAAAAATAAATTTAAAAGAATGGGAGAACATTTCACAGTAATAATTTTAAAAAAAAATCAGTGAAATAAAAGTCATTAAGATATGAATGTCCACAACCACCAAGAAGAATGACCATTCTAGATCCATGAGAATTCAATTTTTGAAATTTGATAAAATCCCACATTATTTTAAAGCGGAAACAAGAAATCAATCAACCTTTTAAATGAGCGACAGTGTGGATTTGCAGAGATTATCTGATTCATTGTTAATAAGAGTAATGGGGATCCAACATGAATATACAGGTTCAAGCAGGAGGTTATGCAGGACTGTTTAGCAAAACATTTAAACTGAAGTTCGGAAAGTCGGATAAGAAAATGTAACTTTAGTTTAAGTCAAATGCATGAAGGTCAAATACTATAAATCAAGTTTTAGATCTTTTCATGAATTACTTCCTGACTATCAGCAGCAAATTCTCTTAATTTTGAAAAGTAAATGTTTCCATCAACTGCCAATGAGGGGAGTTATTCTAGATCCTAACTTTTTATCAATGGTTTATAACTCAAGGAAGATTTTGTGACAAGATAGTGTAATAAATATGAGATTCAACTAAAACCATATTTAGACTAGTAACGATTTATTTAATTAAAGTAATTCATCCAATAACTTTAACTATCCTAAGTCTAAGAACTACAGGTGCAGGAGTACGCTTTACCAGCTAGCATTCTTCAGAACGGGTCTATTTCTTCAATATTAGTATCATATTTTTCTTTCCTTTTGGTTAACAAGTTTCAGACAGTAGTTCGCGTCCTCTCTGTAGTAATCCTGCTACAAATGCTTGAGTTCTTGATTATATTGTGTACAGTAAAAAAGTATGTACTCGTACAAGAAATCTCGGCAAAAATACGTTAGTGTTAATAAAGTAGTTTTGAAGACTCGGATCCTAAGATGGTTCTATAGATAATTAGATATCTAAATTTTCAGCGCTATTTACATTCGGTTACTCCAACTTACTGTAAAACATTAAAATGATAAATCCCGAAAACAAAGCGAGTTAATCTTGCAATTAACATTGTAGCAACACATTAATGTTTTGTAGCGAGTATTTTAATCTCACGTATCGCAGCAACCAAAGTAAAAACATGACCAAACCCGAGGCAAAGGCGAAGCAACACTAATCATAATATAAAGCATGGCTGAATTTATTTACCAGGTTAAAATAATTATTCAAATTATAATTACATATTATATTATAATACACAAATTATAATTTAAATTAAACATTTACTTTGATTAAAAATTAATCAAACTATATTCATTTATCAAATCATAATTTAAATTAAACCTTTACTATAATTATAATTACTCAAATTATAATTACATATTATATTTTATTAATATAATCTATTAATATTCATTTAGCATTTTAATACATGCTTATCATGTTATCAAATTATCACATTAGGTTAATTTTTTTCATGATACAAACAAATAATTACATATTATATTTTAATGTATATTTTTAATATATTATATATTCATGAGATATATTAAAAATATATGATGTGAAATTACAATTTGAAATAATTATAATTATAGTAAAGGTTTAATTTAATTGGATTAATTATAATGAATATAGTTGATTAGTTTTATAATCAAAGTAAATGTTTAACTTGAAGTATAATTTGTTTAGTTATAACTTAATATGTGATTATAATTTGGAATAATTATAATTAAGGTAAAAGTGTAATTTAAATTATAATTTATTTAATTATAATTTAATGAGTGAATGAATTGAAATTGATTATTTATAATCTAAGTAATGGTTTAAATTAAATTATAATATGTTTAAATTATAATTTAATGCATGATGTAATTTGAATAATTAGAGTAATGGTTTAAAGTAAATTATCAATCCTACACACGTATTACCATACGCATCAACTATTAGTCACCTAGCAACGCTTATCAAACGTCTAAGTAAATTTTACTCTATACTTTCTAATTTACACTTCGTAATTCACTTCCATTTACTCGTTTGACACTCACTGTCAAACTTATATATAATTAACAACATAAGTTAATTATCCCATAACTACTCCTCATAGTTAGTTAACCAACTTAGGTTAACTCAATCCTCTTTAACTATTAAGTTAATAGTTACTTATCACATAATTAATCGCATCACATAATTAAGTCAAATAACAATTACATACTCATTAAATTATAATTAAACGAATTATAATTTAAACATCCACTTTAATCAAATTATAATTAAACAATTTATAATTACACCATTTATAATTTACTTTAAACCATTACTCTAATTATTCAAATTACATCATGCATTAAATTATAATTTAAACATATTATAATTTAATTTAAACCATTACTTAGATTATAAATAATCAATTTCAATTCATGCACTCATTAAATTATAATTAAATAAATTACAATTTAAATTTCACTTTTACCTTAATTATAATTATTTCAAATTATAATCACATATTAAGTTATAACTAAACAAATTATACTTCAAGTTAAACATTTACTTTGATTATAAAACTAATCAACTATATTCATTATAATTAATCCAATTAAATTAAACATTTACTATAATTATAATTATTTCAAATTATAATTTCACATCATATATTTTAAATATATCTCATTACTATTATTTAGCATTTTAAGGCATGTTAACAGGCCATTAAATTATTACATAAACTTAGCTTTTCAAAACAAAGGGTCCATTTTTTTTTGCATATTCCCCGCTGAGGCAGGGGTTCAAGGCTTAACATGCCCGCCGGGGCAGGTTTCAAACTTTTAAAAATCTGCATACCCCCCGCCAGGGCGGGGGTACTTGGCCTTGCAAGGCCCGCCGGGGCGGGCCCCCTATAGCGAACCAAAACATATAACATATAAACATGATATATATTATATATTTTTTTACATGTTCATATGTTATATGTATATGGGAGTTATTTATATTGCTTCCCAATTATTAAGCAATTGTGGAAGATTCTTATTATTCTGAAGGAGAATGTAGTAAGAAGGATATTCCTTAGAAAGAAGTAGTTGTAGAACGCTTTAATCCAGTAAATAAATATTAACGTAAAATCTATTTTTGATAGATTGAATGAATGAAGAGTAATAAAAATTTCGAGAACGAAATTCTTAGAAGAAGGGGCGAATGTGATAACCCGAATAATTATAGATGGTGAATTATGTAGTATATGAATTCTACGAGTAGAATATATAGTAATGATCCTTAGAAAGGAAATGAACGAGTTAAAGAAGATATATAATGTTTGATATATGATTGTGTTTAATTGAAGGTTATGTAATAAAACCTTAACCTTGTTGAAGAGGTGAATTTAGTAAAGATATATGTGTAGTTTATATAAATGTCGTTAAGATAATGTGTTGAAGTTATTCAACAATAAAATTGTAGAAGAGATTTTGTGAAAACCAAGTAAGGGAAGTTTTCGTTGATTCCGAGGACGGAATCCTTATAAGGAGGGAAGGATGTGACATCCCGGATTTTTAAGAAATTATAAATGAAAATTTAATAAATAAAATTCTTATTACGATATGTTTTTGTTGGGAATTGCATATTCATATTTGATATTGAAAGTAAATATAAATGCTTAAGTGTACAGTCCTTCAATGATCATATGTACAAGGACTTAGATGATAGATCAAAAATGTTAAGTTGCTCTGAGCTTTAATATTTATCATTTATGTAAATAAATGTATAGAAGGAAAGATCAAATTTGTTAGGTTGATCTATTTGTGCTGTAATGTTAAAGTCTTAACAGAATCGTAGTCTGTCAAAGGTAGCATTCAGAAGACAATGCAGAATCGTGGAGCTTAAATGAAGATGCCCAGAATCGTAGTCTGCCAAGAGAATCAAGCTTGCAGAGACCAAGGCAAGATTCGTGGAGCTTAAGTGAAAGAATCAGAATCGTAGTCTGCCCTTGGAAGTCACACTGAGAATCATAGAGTAAATCCGAGCCAAATCAAGAAACGCAGTGTGCTCTTGGAAGTGTGAAGTCTACAAGACAAGCAAGCAGGAATCGTAGTCTACCAGATAGCTGAAAAGAAATCGTAGTGTTCTCTATGATCAAATCTGAGTCAAGCTGTGCAAACCAACACACAACGATTGTGTCACAATGACCATAATCGTAGTGCTCCTCCAGTCAGCATCAAAGATCGTAGTTCTGATGAAGGGAGGAATAGCAACAAATGAAGAAAGGTTTATAGTCGTTGACAATTTGATAGTCCCAATGATTCCATATTCATCCTTAGTTCAAATCGAAGAAGCGTATTGAAGAAGCTAAGGAAAGGACTAAACCGCCTGCAGAAAACACCTTTTCAAGTGTTAGGTGAGGTTACAATTTGCTGTTTCAGTGGACCAGTCTGCAGTGCCGCAGGAAAGCAAGATGTCAACATCAACTGCACAGAAACGTCTGAAGCATTAAATACAGCAACGGGAGCATTCAAACGGATATATTTTGAATGACTCTTTTATAAGGACATCAGACAAAGATTCAGACTAAGCAAGCAAGCAAGATACAAAAAGATAAAATATCAAGAGAAAAGCTCAAGAACACTCAACGGTCAACTCTACGATCCTAAAAGAGGAAAGTTTGCTTTGTTACTCAGTTCTTCAGAACGAATGCTTAATTGCAACTGAGTAACACTCCTCAACAACCACTGTCAATCCAAGTGAGGAACCAAGTCAGAGGACTTGAAGAGTTCAAAAGTGAACTAAGTGAAGATCCAAGTCAGAAAACTTGAAGAGTTCAAAAGTGAACTAAGAGCAGATTCAAGTCAGAGGACTTGAAGAGTTCAAAAGTGAACTAAGAGAAGTTCCAGGGCTGCTGGCCTTGAAGGGATCTAAGTGAGTGGATTTCCTACTCGTAGAGTAGAAGAGTGGATTAGGAGCCTTGTGTGCTCTGAACCACTTAAAATCTTGTGTCTCATTGCCTCTCATTAATTGCTATAACTGTCATATCTGTTATAACTGCATTAACTGCTCATCAAATCATAACTGCAATATCTTGAAGGGGAACAAAACATATATTCCGCTGCTGTCATTATAATCAATACTGACAAAGTATTTTAAACAAAGAATTTTTTTTAAATATCTATTCAACCCCCCTTCTAGATAACTAACGTGCCTTTGAAAACTAACAGTTTTGAGTTGAGTATGTGTATACGTGTAATATATTGTGGAATATGTGAATTAATGTGAAGAGAATTTAAATGTTAATTTTAATATTTATTAGAATAAATAAATATTTTAATTGAATTATTTATTAAGTTAAATAAATAATTATGTGATTATTATGGAATAATATAATTAAGTGTAATATATTAATTAAATAAATATTTAGTATTTAATTTAATTGATATAATAATTTTATGTTATAGTTCTAATTTAATTGAGATAATTAAATTAGATGAGTAATGTGATGAGTGTTACATGCAATTATAATTAGCGAGTAATTATAATTATGTGACAATTTTTATGTGATTAATTGATGTTAACTTTTAATTAATTAAATTATAATGTTAAGATTTAATTAGTTAAAGGATAACATTAAGAATATGTGTTGAAGGATTTATTAAAAGAATTAAAAGAGTTTTAAAACCGTTTTCCCAAACAAGGCCCTTACATTGTTTTAAATCCGTTTTGCCAAACGGGCCTTAACTATTTAAAAACCTGTTTTTTTAAAATAATGAATTTTGCCAAACAAGCCTTAGGCTTTTGATATTCAAAATTGTAACTTATTTATATTAATTACAATTATGGTGTTAAATATGGTGGTTTAAATATTGGGAGTTATATTATATAATTATACATATAATATATTAGTTATCTGTGTATTGTATATACGTTAGTTTAGAAGTTAGAAGAATATATGTTAGTCAGATGGAACAAAAGGGTTAGTATGTGTTAGAGAGAAAACACAAAAAATCTAGAAGGAAAAAGAGGAGAAAAAGGGAGAAAGAAGAAAAAGGAAGAGGAAGTTCGAGAGAGTCAAACATCATCATCTTCATTTTGTTCTCCTAAGCAAATGAAAGGTATAATCTCTAACTTTAGAGTTTAAGATTTCCTGAAGTTATTCAAGTTTTAGTTTTATGAAAATATGAATATTCATGAAAACTTATGATTTTGGGGATATATGTTATATGATGTTTATAACATGAAATTTATATGTGAATTGTGATAATAGATGCTTATAAGTGAATTGTATGATGGTTAAGTTGGTTAATTCATGATGAACATGAAGAAATTCATGTTCATCAAAAGTCATAGTGAAATAGTTTGATAATTGGCCTATTTGAAATCAAAAATTGTGATTTGATTATGTAAATTTAAGTTAGATGTTGATAACATGTTTATAAACAAATTTAAAAATATATTATATATTTTTTAACATGTTCATATGTTATATATTAAAAATATTTTTAATATATAAAATATATTATATCATATAATTAGCATGAAATATACATATAACATATATACATATATGTAACTTATAATATATTTATGTATATAATAACTCTCATAATAAAGACATAGGTTACAACTTTTTGAAAATCAAAAGCCTTAAGGCTTTGTTTGGTAAAAACAACATTATTTTTAAAAACAAGTTTTTAGTAGTTAAGGCCCTGTTTGGCAAAACGGATTTAAAACAGGTGCAAGGGCCTTGTTTGGCAAAACGGTTTTAAAACTCTTTTAATTCTTTTAATAAATTCTTTAACACATATTTTTATTGTTATACTTTAATTAATTAAATCTTAACATTCTAATTTAATTAATTAAAAGTTAACATCAATTAATCACATAAAAATTGTCACATAACAATTATAATTACTCGCTAATTATAATTTCATGTAACAATTACCACATAACTTCATCTAATTTAATTATCTCAATTAAATTAGAACTATAACATAAAATCATTACATATTAATTAAATTAAATATTAAATTCCGTAATTTACCAAGAAAAATACTCCAAAGATGCGATACATCAAGTACACGTGAGATCAATCCAACATACACCATAGCCACAAAGCTCATAGTTAATCAAACACAAAATTTAGACAAATAGATGCACTGGTAACTTCAAATTACATTATAAGGTAGTATCAACACTGTTGTTAAAGGCGCACCTAGGCGCAAGGCCCATCCCAACCTACATTGGGCGCCTCGCCTGAGGCACGTCTCCTTCAAAATGAGGCGCACGTGAGGCGTGGGCGTGGGGGAGGCTTCATCTAAGTTGTGCAATTTTTTTTCCTAAGCAATCTAGATCATCAATTGCAGCCTCCTCTCCAGGTAAGTCTCTCTCCTCTCCGTATCTCTTCTCTCTCTTTTTTTTAGTTCTCTTCTCTTGCCAAAAAAAAAGTTGATTTGTAAAATACTAAGGGGTTATGTTGCCCAATTTTTTTTTAGAAATTTTGGGTACTATACATTACTATTCCGGTATTTATTAACTTATTAAATAATTGAATCGGTGTATATAACTTATGCATTTTTTTATGAATATGTATTTATATTGTTGTTTAGTGCTTACTACTTAAATATATATATGTAAGATTGTAAGTATTTAACTATGTACTTATGCAGAATGTAATTATGATATAATTCAGTGTATCACTGTGCTACAGAGATATGATCCTTGAACTTATTATAGAAATTTTTTGAACATGCTTACTAGTTTGTAATATTACTTAATGGTTGATAAATTTGATACTTAAATAATTAAATGTGTTTGTATATATATATATTAATTTTTTTTAAATATGTGTGCCTCACTTTTATGAGGCGTGCGCCTCCCCTTTCCTCGCCTCGCTTCTAGGCCCCAAAGGAGACCTTTGCGCTGCGGTCTGCCTTGCGTCTTACATAACAATGCTAAAGAAGGAAAAATAAAACAAACATTTATTTTGAAGAGAGAAGGATAGAAAATGAAAACCTTTTTCTTTTTGCTGCGAGCCAAATTCCAAATCCTCCAGCACATATTCTCCAATCTTGTATTCCTCTCCTCCGAATTTCGAATAGAAGAAGCCTATAAATACGTATTTCAATGTCATTGCTTTGCAAATTTGCATATATAGGAACAAACACCTAAATTAACATCAAAACTGAAAGAAAACACCAACTCACAATCAAAATGAAAATTTTACGATTCTTGATCTACATACCTCAGATAACATCAAATCTAATAATTGATTTATAACTGCAATTGATTGAGAGAGAGAGAGAGAGTTCAAAGGAAATTTTAGGCCCACACTCAAACCCAAACACCAATTTAAAATAAATTTTTAGGATTCTCGATCTATTATTGGTGAAGCCTAATCGAATTTTAATTTAGAAGTGATTGTAACGCTACCCAAAAGATACTCGAGACTATTCCTGGAGCAGAGGGGTAAGTCCATAGCATAATCTTCTTTTGTTTGCCACTACGAATAATTTGGCGTCTGGAGACAACGCTCCCGGCCCAAATTTTGAGGGGAGTTTTCTATTTTCAAGTTGAATTAGGTTTTTTTTTATTGCATTATATAAGAAGGGGATCCTGCGTTCGATGGTGTATACAAATCCTAAAGACGGTGAAACTGATCCGTCGCCTACCGTGGACTAACCACGTAAATTTTGTGTATTGTTTTTCTTTCAATTTCTCTTTACTATTGCTCTTCGCTTCATTATTATTCTCGAACACAATCCTCATACTTCAGATAACATTAAATCTAAGAATGATTTACGCACACGAAGCGAAATTGCGAGAGAGAATTTGAAGGAAAATATAGGCACACATACTCGCAACCCAAAGACCAAATCACATTTCAAATTAAAATTTTCGGATTCCCGATCCACATACTTCAAATAACATTGAATCTAACAATGATTAACACATACAATAAGGTAGAGAACTCCAAGGAAAATTAGGCACCAAATCACAATTCTAATGAACAACTTTTGACTTCAACTAACATTGAATCTAATGATGATTAACAAACATTAAGTGATTGAAATACAAAATTGAGAATTGAGTGATTGAACATAAAATTGAAAATTTGAAGGAGAAATTTAGGGATGCATACTCGAACCCAGGAACGATGAAGATCATTCTCATTAAATCCAGTGATTACTTCTTCAACAAAGTAACGGGTGGGACTGAACTTCCCCCTCTCTCTCAACAGCAACGACGACGTTTTTGCGTCGCTGATTCCCGGTTCAACGTCCAGGATCGCTTCTAGGTAACTGTTTATCCAATCGTTTCCTGCCATTTTTCCAAAAAAAATAATCCCAAATAGGGAAACAGAATGTATGTACAGTACTGAATGAATATAAGTATAATATACTTGTATGTGTATATATATATATATACGAGATCAAATCGTTCAAAAAACAAAAAATGGAGTCTCTGTTTTGTGATTAGTCGTAAATGGAGAAGAGAGAGAAAGATCGAGACAGTTAAGTCGGTGTTTTCTGGTAATGGGTTACAAAAATTACGGGGAGTACGTGGTGACAAATTTTGCCAAATATACTTTTTCGGAAAAAGATTTATAATGCCTAAAAAAATGTCATATTTTTGTTGCTAATAAATACATCAATGATTAATTATTATTATTATTAAGTGCATGATTAGTTAGGGGTTTTGGTGTATTCAATGCGATTAGAGTGTTTAGAATTTTGAACCTACTATAAAATTTTGTTTGTTTAAAATGAAAATTATTATTTTAAATACAATTTATTTAACTTTCAAATTCAAACGCACTAAATATTACTCTCTCCGTCCCTTAATATAAGACGTTTTAGAGAAATATTTTTGTCCCTTAATATAACACGTTTTACACTTTAAAGTAAGCATTAATTACTTAGTTTTCAATATTACCCCAAGTAATAAATATAACTTTGATTTTCTCACTATTTTTTGCCCAATAAATTACACTTTTTTTCCAAGACCGGGGCAATATAGATAATTAATATTATATTTAATGTTATACAATTATTTTCTTAATGTTTGTGCACAACTCTAAAATAACTTATATTAAGGGACAGAGAGAGTATCATGGTAAAAAATTACAAACACTAGCAACTAAATAAGCTCTATGCTAATGCCATGTATGTACCAACACAAGAGCCATACATGTTCTAAATGAACACATGTAGAAGGACTCGTCTGGTTTTATTACTTGACTTTGTTTTTTCTTTTCTTTTTAGTCAGTTTTAAATTTGAGATATACTTTTCATGGTTATTATATATGTATATATAAATTTATATTGATATTAAATATTGTTATATACAGATCCACATCCACATATTACTCTATTTTATTATTTAGTTTTTTCGTTGTCCGTAAAAAATAAATCATTTTGAATTTATAAATTCAACCTAAGTTATTCTTTAATTCAATAAAAATCGAGGAATACATTTGATTATAATCCATACATTATGAATTCTAATTTAATTATCCAGTCTCGTCTTATCTAGAGCCTACATTAATTGTAAACTTTGTTATTGATCAAAATTAACGTGTCATTATGTAAAAGATATGGATATGTATATTTGTTTTCATATGTTAGTGTTAAGGGCAGATTATCAATAATGTGTTTTTCAAGTGTTAAAAATAGTATTTAACCTTCTTTACACATTTAGATTTCTTTTATAATTCTTACATCTAATATTCCTTAAGCCGGTCCAATCAAGCACATGTAATGAGTTTGGTGGGAGACGTCCCATCGCCTGACAATTACACTCGATTGTTTGGGTCCCCTAAGCCAAAGGAAGTATCCCACTCATTTAATATTTAATTAATTATATAATTCTATTTTATAATAAAAAGATACATTAGTTAAGTTTAAACTCGACTAGACTCGTATCGTTTAAATATGATTCGAGTTTAACTAATTTATTAAATAGACCGAAATTATATAGTAAATTTTATATTCTTTTAAAATTTAATTTAACTCGACATAGGCCGACTCGATTCTAAATAGTTTATTTTTAAGTGAGATTTAGCTTGGCCCTTCTTAAGTGGTATAGAGCTCTAGAAATACATGACTTGCTTTTATTAATGAGACTAACCAAATTAAATTACAGAGATAAATCAATAGAACATGAAAAAAATTGAAATTTTTTCTTTCTCGCATGAATTGTGCGGATCTGGACATATTAGTTTCCTAACTCAATTAATTAATCATGCATCACAAAAACTCATTTTCTAATTCTTGCTTCACTTCTCAACTGCCCAATCAAATTTCCGTTGCTCTCCCTCCATCCTTTCTCTCTCATTCATATTATTTATAGTTTTTTTTGTCACATAAACAAGGAAATCATTAACTATTTTTTCTCAACTCTCTATCTTAAACAAAAATGACTAAATCAAACAAGTTTTGTTCAATGATCTTGTGTCACTATCACCCGTCCGAGTAGGCGATTTGGGCAAAAATTATCGTGAAGAACAAAAATGTCATTTTTTGTTGGTTTTGTTCTTGGCATCGCTTTGGGTATTGGAATAATAATTGGATTCGCTCGATTTGAGAGAATCCGATCCAAGAAACGGACTGATTTGGTATTTAAACCCATTTCTTTGAACACCCATTTAATCAAATCATGAATGATATTGTAATTATCATTATGGGTATATAAATTGCCCTACAATTTTTATGATTTTTCTAATTTTTCTCCATATTTATGGCTGATTTTGCCTTTTTTGAATGGTTTAATTAACATTTACACTGTGTATTAGGCGGCAACAATTGCGGCTTTTGCGAAAATGACTGTTGAGGATTCAAGAAAACTTCTTCCAGCTGAGTTTTATCCATCTTGGGTGGTGTTTTCGCAGCGGCAAAAGGTGAATTGTATCTATTATTCTCTCTTTTTTATCACCCATATGTGAATTTTGTGTGTTTGTGTCTCATATAAAGAGTTGCATTTACAAAATTTCTAATCGATAAGGATATACTCCCTCTAGCCCATAAAAGATGAGTGAAGTACAAGAAGGATTAGTGGTATAAAAGATATCTAAAGTACGCAATTCAAATGCAAAATATTACATAAAGTCTATCTTAGACTCCATGATACTTAAGTAGGGTCCACTGACTCCAGAAAAAGGAGAGAATCTTTAGCATACTTAGGTGGAGTTCATTGCAGTTACAGTTAGTACTTATTTACTCCCTCTGTTCCTAAAATATTGTCGTTTAAGGTTTTTACATATAAATTAAGAAAGTCATTGAATACTATCATTTAATAATTAAAATTTGTGTGAAATTCCATTACTAACCCTTTATGGGAAGTTGAAAACTATTAATACAATGGAGAGAATTTCTTGGGACAATGAGAGAAGGTAGGGGTGATATAGGAAAGTAAATAATTTATTCTCCTAGAAAGTTGTAAGCGACAATATTTTTGGAACAAATTTTTTCTTCTAAAACGACAATCTTTTAGGAACGGAGGGAGTATATTCTTTCCTCTACTTGTGTTTTTCTTAAATTACGTGAAAAGTATACTTAAAAACTTCTTTAATAGGATGGAGAGAGTATTTTGTTTCATGTTTACCCTTTTATTGAGTGTTTAGTCTAGTGGTAATGTCATAATAATGAAACTGTCATAGTAAACTTAACATTGTTTCATTCTATACTACCATAGAAAGAAATAGAACTCTTTTTTGGAATATATTTTTTGGTAATGGGACAGTTTTTGTGGAATAGAGGGACTGAGGGAGTAGTCATTTTTAAGTTTTTTGTCATTCAGGTCTTTGTTCAGAATTGCTAATCACATTTTTAAGCGATTCCAAACATACTCTTAGCCTGTTTAGTCTCAAGATTGGTTCAGCCTAGCTAAAAAGAAGTAGCTATGAGTTGAACTAAAATTATACTCCCTTGTCCCAAGAAAGAAGTCTCTTTTGACTTCTTTAGGTATGTTAAGGTTTGCTAGGACACACTTAGCTTAACTTTTCAAATAGTTTTCTCCAATAACAAATTACAAACTAAATATACCTACAAAATAGTAAAAAGCCATATGAGATATTCATTTTGGAATGGAGAGAGTGCAGGTGTTTGTCTTTACTTTTTTCCCATACACAGACTTAAACCTTGCTAGAGATAATTGACTTTATTAATCACTGAAATAGTCCGTTAAATCCTCAAATTGTCTGAATTTGCAGTTTATTAAACATCTTATTGAGGTTCAGTGTCCTATATCGGACAAACAAGACCTGGAAACACAATTTACAACTTAAGGGGCTACTCCACTCACAGCCAATTTGTTTTGAGTTGGATGCTTCAAAATGGTATCAAAGCTAAGATTATCTCTTTCATGTCCAACGGTGCACATCCTTCTTGTTACCACGTGTTTGACATACATGTCCCTCGCACAATGGGGGGGGGGGGGTAATATGAGATTTAATTTCCCATATCGAGCAAATAACACCTGGAAAGTCAACGTATAACATCAGGGGTAATCATGTTTTTGACTTACATGTCCTTCGCACTTCGGGGGTGTAAACCCACACCAAACAAAAAACACCTGCAAAATCAATGTGTAACTCGAGGGGTAACCAGGTGTTTGACTTACATGTCCCTCGTACGTAGGGGGAATAAGGAGATTCAATGTCCCTTATCGGACAAATAAGACCTGGAAAATCAATGTATAACTTGGGGAACTACTCCACGTTGCTATGTTTGGATTGAAGGAATGAAATGAAAAATAACTATTTGGTGAACATTTCGGATGACAAACCGTTCCGATGAAATGAAAATTCATTCCATTCCCTTGATTTCATTCCATGTGGGAGATTGTGGAATGAGATCCATTCCAATGGAATGGATGAATGTGACAATTTTGTCATCCTATCACACCTCCACCAACAACCAAGCATACACTTGGGATGCTTAAAAATAATTCCATTCCTCCCTTTATTCCATCCTTTCAATCCAAACGTATAGTGATAATTGGTTTTGAGTTGGATGCTTCAACAAGCCTAATAATGTTTTCTTTGTCAATTTCAGTTAACTTGGCTTAATCTCCAACTAGACAAGATCTGGCCCTATGTTAATGAGGTAAGTTACTAGTTTCATACCTCTGGAAATTTGAAAATTAGCTGTAATGAATTATAATCCTATTAGAACTGATCTTTTTGACTTCCCTTTCATATGGTGGCTTAGGCAGCATCCGAGCTAATAAGAAGCTCTGTGGAGCCAATGCTTGAGCAATACAGACCCTCTATCTTAGCTGCTCTGACGTTTTCAAAGTTGACCCTTGGTACTGTTGCTCCACAATTCACAGGTTAGTTCGAATCCTGGTATTCTAATATATTTTTTGATGTTTGTTTGCAATTATGTTGGATGGGACTGGACTATTTATACTTTATATTAGTTTAATGCCTTTAAATTCTTTTCTATTGTTGAATTAGTCCTACGATGATAGTCTCACGAACTACTTTTTTAGTCCTAAGGCCATTTCACATCTCAAAAAGGGTACTATTTAGTCCCACCTTCCTCCTCAGGAATATGTAGTTCCTCATAAATGACTTAGAAATCCCAAAATAAAAAATAGTCCATTCGGTTGTCATCTTCAGACTAATCCAAGTATAAAAAAGTTCTTAAAGGAATTAAACTAGTATAAATAAGTTTAAAAAGTTCAATCCCATGCACGTAATTACAACGTATTTGCAAACAAACATAGCTAAGTACGTAGGAGTGACTATGGTATTGTCTGTGACTGAATATGGAGTGATAACACTAATTTTGTTCATTTTCAATAAATTGGTTGATCCGCATATGCATTGTTAATGTCTTTCAGGAGTATCTATTATTGAAGGTGATGCGGGAGCAATCACTATGGAGTTGGATATGCAGTGGGATGGAAACCCCAATATTGTACTTGACATTAGAACAAGAGTTGGTGTTGGACTACCTATACAGGTTACCCGAACTTAAAATTTTGTATTAATCATAATCTTTCTTATGCTTTATGGTTAAATATTACTACCTCCGTTCCTTAAAGAGTGCAATTTTAGCAAAAAAAAATTGTTTCTTAAAGAATGCAGTTTTAAGAACCCAAAGTCTTCTTTTTCCAAATATGCCCTTGTTTTAATTAATGCACTAAATGGGGAAGTTAATGCACTAAAGGAAGAGAAAGGCTAACTTTGTCATTTTATCCCACTTATTGGTTTGTGCTATTTTTGCTAAAACTGCACTATTTGAGGAACGGAGGTAGTACTATATTACTCTATTCTTTCTTAACTTAGGCACAAAATAGAATTGGTCCTTCCTGCATGAACAATAGTAATTGCATACTTCATCATGTTATAAATTATCCCTATAAATCAAATAACTATATACGTTCTAAAGAAAGAAACTCAGGTTGAAGGAGAAAACGGGTATGTACTATTGAATTCTTACCCTTTATATTATTACGTTATAATGTTATGTTCCCTGGCTTAAAATGGCTAACATGTTCAAGATAGTTCATGGGAAAAACTGCTCGAGAAGTTTGAGTAATTTGTTATGGATTCGTACTTAATTACTACCTCCGTCCCACAATAAGTGCTTTTTTAGGTTTAACAATTTTTTCCAAAATAAGTGATGTGTTAGAACTCTAATACAATTTTTATAATATTTTTCCATATGTGCCCTTATGTATCCAATGGTATTTATTGGGTATTTATTGGGAAGTTGAAAGATTGAAGAAAGAGAAAGAGAGACCAAAAGACAATAAAAAAAGTGTCAAACAAAACAAAGAAAGTATATTAAGGGTATTTTTGTCATTTTAGTTTGTGTATTGGTTTGTGTAATTTAAGCTAAAAAAACACTTATTATGGGACGGAGGTAGTACTTTTTTTGTCTTGGCATGACCACATGATCTCCTTTTATCATTATATTTATGCTATGATATCCACAATCTAAAATGGTATTAAACAACTGTTGTTTATCTTGTTGACTTTCGATTCTTCTTCTGGTCTACCCTTCCTGCGCCGTAACAACTGTTTTTTTACAGTAGTTATAGTAATGGGCTTATACGTATTTTTCTTTATCTCCTCAATGACTATTTGATGTGGCAACAGTTTAATTAGATGATGTTGCACTCAATTTCATGTTCTTACTGTAGGTTTACCAAGAACTAGGCGTTTTACTTTCAACCTTTGAAAAGGATTTTCAAATTGTCTTCTGCTCAATTGAACTTCAGATTGTGTTGGACATGTTCAAAGCCACCAAAATAAACTGGGATTAGTCTTATTTTAGTTTTAGTTAAAGACTATCCTATCATTTATCTCAAGGTCATCTTGATAGCCCCCCTTCCCCCAAATTATTGGCTCCCCTCAGTGGAACCAATGATTAAGGTGGTATGGAAACTCAATTCCTAAACAATCACTTACATATTTAAAGCAGACTAGGTGGCGCATTCCAACATCTTTATATTGTAGCTCTGGTTCCAATCTGAATCACCTTCTACATCTATTGCCCAATTTGTTTGATTTTGTTGTTTGACAGAGAAAAATTTTTACCTGTTAGAATGAACTATGACAAACACAAAAATCAACGATGGAACACAAGATTTACGTGTAAAACCCAAATCGGGAAAGACCACGGGTGAGAGGTATCAAAGTCTGAAGAGTACAAGTTGTGAAAAAACGGTTAAAATTGAGAAAGAAAAGAATGCCGAAACCCTAGCTACAATTACATATATATAGCCGGGCTAAAAAACAAAATGGGCCCAAATAACGTAATAGGTTCGTACCGCCTCAGTCCTCCGCTACCACCATTTAACCTCAACTTTCTTTTCCTTAGGGTAGCCACACAAAATAATTTAGGTGAGGTTAAAAGTCAGATCCTGAACAAGAATTCGAGGCATATATAACATACTATATGCAGACAGTACCTTCACTAATATCATACTATATATGTAGACAGTATTTTCACTAATATCATCTACTACAGAGGGAAAAATGTGCTCTGTGGTGCCCATGCTTTTTCCAACATGATGGCATGCAAACAACCTTTCAACCAACATTTTATACTCTATTTAAATGTTGCTCTTCTTTTCCAATGGTTTCCATAATGACATTAAAGTTTATTTTGATAATATATGCAAAGTATTTTCTGTCAATGGATAAATATTTGAAGGTGGAGTCATGACATATACTAAGTGTATTGATTTATCCCTTATAATTTATATAAATTTTAGGTTTTTTGAAATTGCAGGTCAAAAACATCGGATTCACCGGGGTTTTCAGGTTAATCTTCAAACCACTAGTCAATGAGTTTCCCTGTTTTGGAGCTGTTTGTTTTTCTTTAAGAGAAAATGTGAGTTCTCATCTTTTTTTGTTTTTCTTATTCATCTAAATGAATTATTTCATATATAAATAACTGAATCATAGGACAATCTTCACAGATTCGCTACTAAAGAATGCATTTTTTTCTGTAAGTGCTTGGCTCATACGTGAAACTTCGAGTAATAAACAATATAAACAGACTTTCATGTATTCATAGTGAAATTATTTTATAGGAGAGATTTACCCAAAGATTATAAAATGACACTTTTTTGTTATATTGAAGTGAGTCCTTAACTAATATTTTTATGTTTCTGCCTGCAGAGAAATCTAGAGTTTACGCTAAAAGTCATCGGTGGGGAAATATCAGCGATTCCAGGAATTTCTGATGCTATTGAGGTTTGAGAACCTTTTGTACTTTTTTTAAGGGTCCTCTTAACCCTAAGGACACATGCTAAACACATAGTTCAAGAGAATATTCCCTTGAAGTGCATATTTCCTTTATTTCTGCATTTACACCAAGTTCAAGGAAATATGCACACAATTCAAGGGAATATTCCCTTGAACTGTGTGCTTAAGGGCACATGTTAAGAAATTCCTTTTTTTGATAGAAGTGTTTAACATGCATATACACAACCCCCCCCCCCCCAGATGTCATAATCCTTTTTTTCCTTTTGGTTAATGTATGCAATAATTTCAGTTCATTCCGCAATCACCTAACCTTAATAGTTTCTTCCCATAATATTATCACCGCATACAAGCAATCCATGTTTTAATGTTAAATCATGTTCTTGTTGGCAAATACTCAACAAAATTGTAAGTTTTAAAGATGTTCACTAAATGATGAATAGCAGAGTTGCATGAAAACCAGTAACGACAATATAAGAAAAGTACAATAGAATTTCTGAAATAGCTACAGAGTTTTCTCAAGATGTGGATCTAGTGGCCGGTTCTGTCTACTAAATTTTCCCCTTATTTTTCTGAAATCTATGAAGTTTGTTTCAAACAACTGTCATTGTCCATTTCAACTAAAAGTTTAAACATGATAAGATTTTCTCTGCTAGTGATGACTTTATCAAATATGTGAATCTTGTGCTTCTGTTTGCAAAATTTCTCCCTTGCCTTTTCAATATTTTTTTTTAATTTCCAAGATATGTTCATCATCCATTTTAAATAACAATCTCAACAAGAAATAATTTTTCTAAACTACGTAGATTTTTTTGGCTCTTGTGATGATATTATAGGATCAAATGATGAAAATCTATTGAATTACTCTATCTGTTCCAAAATATAAGATTATTATTGACTTTTTAAAGTCAACTTATGGCATTTTCAAGTTCAAAATTGACATGAATTCTTTTAGTTTTAGTCAATTAAATAATGAATATTGTAAACTATCTAAAAAGTATTACTCATTGTTAGACTTTTGATGAATCATCTCAGTTTTATTTTGGAAATGTTTCAATTTGACTTTCAAAATCAGTAGTGATCTTATAATTTAGAACAGATGTAGTATTATTTTCTTAAGTCTCACTCTCTTTATTACAGGAAACAATAAGAGATGCTATTGAAGATTCTATTACATGGCCTGTTCGTCAAATTATACCCATAATAGCAGGGGATTATAGGTATGCTAATGCTAATCTATAAACATCTACTTGCCTCCCCCCTCTCTTAAGGTGGAATAAAATGGCCTTTTCCTCTCATTTTCATCGATTCAAGTCCTTGTAGCAATCCCAAAAAGTCTAGTTGCCCAAGTCAATATTTTCACCACATCTAAGTATAGTGCTTGATACTTTCAATGTAGACACAAAAAAAAAAGTGAGAGAGAGAGAGAGCTTAGAAATCTAAGTAAGATGATGAGCAACTCTTAAATGAAAAAACATTTGGCAATTGACTGAAAAAATGGTTATTTAGGGGCCAGATGGCTTTCTTTAAGAAGTGATATTAGGGGTTGATATCATTTGCACTAAATTCTTATTCTGAAAGAAGCACATTAATAATAAGAAGCGATATTATTGCCCACAACCATAAACCTAGCATATACTGTAGAACTAGGCTTGACTCGTGTTTTCTTTTCTTTATTTAGTTTGCTTACTGTTTTTATGCAGGGACCTAATGGCTTGCTTACTATTTTTATGGTTAATTGGCACTTCTGTCCCTCCAAGTTGTCACTCACTTTCAAAGTTAGGTCCTTAAAGTGGCATTTTATTGGCGTTTTCGTTCTTTCAACCCAATTTGACCTAAACCCGACTCATTTTGACCAATGTTAATCTAACCCGACCCAACCCAAATTTTAATATTTTAAAATATAATATTAATTTTAAAATAAGTTTAAAATAATAATTATATTTAACATTTTAAAAAAATAATATTTAATATTTTAAAATAAATTATTATTTTTAAAATAATAATTATTTTAATATTTTAAAATAAAATAATTATTTTAAAAATAGTTATTTTTAATATTTAAAAATTAAATATTAGTTTTTTTAAAAAAATTAAAATTAAAATTATATTTAATATTATAAAATAAATATTTTTTAAATAATTATTATTTTTAATATTTTAAAAGTAAATATTATTTTTAAAAATAATATTTACTTTTAAAATATTAAAAATAATAATTATTTAAAAAAATATTTTTAAAAATATTTATTTTATAATATTGAATATAATAATTATTTTAGAAAATTAAATATAATTATTATTTTAATTTTTTTTAAAAAACTAATATTTTATTTTAAAATATTAAAATAATTATTATTTTAAAAATAATAATTTATTTTAAAATATTAAATATTATTTTTTTAAAATGTTAAATATAATTATTATTTTAAACTTATTTTAAAATAATATTATATTTTAAAATATTAAAAATTTGGGTTGGGTCAAACTGGGTTAGGTTGAGTTAAAATTGGTCAAAATGGGTCAGGTTTAGGTCAAATTGGGCTGAAAGAACGGAAACACCAACATAATGCTACTTTAAGGACCTAACTGACGAAATTTGAACTTTAGGGACGACTTTGAAAGTAAATGACAATTTGGAGAGACAGAAGTGCCAATCAACCCTATTTTATATAAAATTGAAAGGAATCATCTTGATTAGATTTTTATGTTGGGAAAAATCACCTCTAAAATACTGTTGTCTTTGATAAATTAAACGGCAAAAACACCAATACATGCCTAGTTCCACCAAAATAATAATCACTGCAGGGAATAATAATATAAAAATAACCAAGCACAAGACACCAAGATTTTTACGTGAAAAAACCTCTAAAATTAAGAGTTAAAAACCATGAGACAATCTTCAAAAAATCAATATAATAAACTGAGAGAATACAAAGATATCTTAATTTTCGTACACAATCAAATTACTTCACCACAATTAACTGTGACGCCCCCAAAATAGGTTCAATACTCAATCCATTCTGAGTCGTCAAATAAATACAATCTTTTATAACATACGGTCGTGCAAAATACGACCACACAAACTACGAGCTTCAATACAAATCGTATATAATAAGAAATATAAACACTCAAATTCATTCTTTATTCATTACAATGATTGTCTCACTATTTTATAGAATAGTGAGGACTTCTACAGATATAACTCTGATCATCACACTGTTCCCCGACTAGTCCTCGCGATATTCTCATTTCCTGAAGAGGACAATAGATGAAAAGGGTGAGCTCAACTAGCCCAGTAAAGAATATCATGACTAAGATAATGAAGAATAAATTATCGTTAATCTTCAACAAATCAGATAAAATATTATGGACAACAAGTTTTAGATCAACAACTGCAGCGAAAATATCAATTCATTAGAAGAGTTACGTAGAGAATGATGTCCACTATCTTCTATGATTTAAAAGTCCATAATCAATATTTTATTCCTGTAACATCAATCAATATATATCTCAAATCAAATATTCATCTTTGCACTACGGGCCAAAGATATTCATCAGGTAATCATCTTTGCACTACAAGTCAAAAATATTCATCAAATAATCATTCATCTTTGCACTATAGGCCAAAGATATTCGTTTGTATCATCATTTAAGACTGAGAATGATGAAAAACAATATAAATAACGAATTCAGTGAGATAAATGACAGAGATTAGGGATTCGTAAATTAGTTTATCCAAGTTCAATACTACTCCGTAATAATCAATTGTGGAGCAAAATTCAAGAATGAAGATCAAAACTTGGATCCAATCAAATATAGGAACCTTAACAGGTAACTTGGACAAATAGAAGAAAAATTAATTTTTTCGTGAGCAACTTGAACAAATAGAAGAAAACTTAATTTTTTCGTGAATAGTGCCGTATACGTGAATAGTAACCCTAACAGGAAAAATAAAAATTTCATAATAAAATTCATACCAATATTTTGGTATAATGATATTGAAAAGAATAACATCATTTACGAAAGAAAATAACATTCCTTACCTTAACAGGAGAGTAATTTTGGCTGGAATATCGGATATTATGTGGACGAAAATTTGCACTGTTATCAACACTCAAAGTATCTAAATACTCACAAGAAATACACTCGATATTATAGAGAGAAAATTTTCTGATTCTGGTGTGATTTTCATTTCTAACTAAGCACCCTATTTATAAGAAAGGGGTAGCCACCATGGTTGACAAAATAACATTCGGAGAAATTTCTCAGCATACAAGTTTTGAAAAAAAAACTCCCAGCCACCTAAAAGGACTCCATTCTCTCCACCAACCACATGATTATATATAATATATATATATATATATATATATATATATATATATATTAAAACATTATTAAAGAATTTCAATTCTATTTTTTTTTCTTCCACCTTATTTTATTTTTATACCATAAAAATAATGTAATCATTTAAAATATAAAATTATATTATTATATTATCACATTATACTATTATAATGTAATATTATAATAATATATTTGAATAAATATTTTATCGGAGAAGATAAAATGTCATCTTTCAACAAATGTCACATGCTAAAAATTCTTCCCTTTTATATCAAAATTGAAATAAATATTTTCTTATCATGTATATCAACAATTAATTATTCACAAATAATATTACAGAACTACAATATTGACAACCAGGTCGTTCCCAGGAAAGAGGATGCCTTCCGATAAGGATTTCTCCTTACTGGCGCGCAATTAAATAACCCCTTCTAGACATAACTTCCTTAGACATTGCCAATAATGCTATCTAATAATATTATTCAAATAAATAAATTATTGATTTGATAATTTGAAATATTGTGCAATGACAATTATTGAATCAATAAAATATTATGCAATTATCAATGTAGCAATTATTGAATCAATAAAATATTATGCAATTATCAATGTAGCAATTATTGAATTAATAATATAAAATATTAAACAGTAATTACTGTAACAATTATTGAGTAGTGACTTCTTACGTAAGAATCAATAATTAGAATTACTGTACAATACCGTGTGCTACTGTGCAACACCGCGTATTACTGTATTTTAATCACCGGATATTTTAACAGTTTTAACGGTAACAACCACAATGTTATTTTTTAGAAAAATTTATTCTTGTCGTTTTCTTCATCCGACAGTTTTCCGTTATGAGACCCACAAATTGCTGCGCCGTCGTACGAATATTCCCCGACAACAAGAATATTTCACGACCAAACGAATATTCCCCGACACAATGAATATTTTATTACCACTTGCTAACTTTAAAAATTTTGCACATTTCTCCCATAACTTATCATATTTATCAAGACAACACCTTACTGTTTAAAAATAATATATATAAAAAATTAAATCTTTATTCATAAAATTTGGGGTCTTACATTAATTCTCTGTGATGGAACCCAAACAACACACCTAGTTGTTTTAATCTTTTTCTTTCTCTATTTTTCTATCTTGGCTTTTCTCTCTCTCTCTCTCTTCCACCCTTCTCTCGGATGAGATTTCTCTCTCTTTCACCCTTCTCCCGAATGGGATCCTTTCTCGAATCAATAATGCTACTATCACATAATAATGCTCACATAAAGCTTACATACTGCATGGGTGTCACATATTGATTTGTTATTGAATTAAGTGGGCTATGTCAACAACAAATCCATGAGTGCCACCCTATAGCATGTGAGCTTTATGTGAGCATTATTATGTGATAGTAGCATTATTTTTCTCGAATATATTTTCACTTAGCAACCTTGGAGATTAAATTTGCAAAGGATCTGTCCTTTTTCTCTTTCCTACAGCATGTATATGTGCCACTCAACCTTGCAAGAAAAACAAGACACCAATTCCTTTGTTGTCCTTGTTCTTCCTACAAACTATATATATCTATATATATATATATATAACTTTGTGTGTGTGTGTCTGTGCATGAGTCACCACCTTGTTAAAGAAATAAAAAGGACAAAAGTCCTTTTTCTTTGACTAATCTCCAATTTGGACCTTAAACTTTAATCCTAAAATCGATTTGCACCCTAAATTTTATTTTTAATTAAATGCACTCTAAATTTTGAGTTTCAAAACAATTTGCACCCTCCGCAGTCTCTACATCAAAATAATTTGCACCCTAAACTTTAGTAGTGTGAAAGGTGCAAATTGTATTGAAACTCAAAATTTAGAGTGCATTTAATTCAAAATAAAATTTAGGGTGCAAATCAATTTTAGAGTTAAAGTTTAGGGTGTAATTTAGAATTTAGTCTTTTTCTTTTCTTCCAAAGTTTCTTCCGTGAGTCACTAAGCTTGCCCAATTTGATTTGTCAGCTCATGGGTGAGGACCCACAAGAAAACCCAACAATCTTCCCTTCGAACCCATGAGAGGATGCATTCACCATGACCCCGTCACTTGGAGTCGATACATATGTCAAATCCAACTCTTCGAGAAATCGTTTTCACCATAACATCTCATTGTCAACTCTAGTAGTGGCAATGTATTCCAACTCAGTAATAGACAAAGCAACACACTTCTGCAACTTGGATTGTTATAACACAACTACTGTGACGTCCTCAAAATAGGTTCACACGACCTATTTTGAGTCGCCAAATACATACTACAGAATTCAAATACAAAATTTCTTATTTATAACTATTAAACTGTCGTGCAAAATACGACAACACACATATACTGTGAGTTTCAATACAAATATTGTAACGTATATTCTACGACAATATCCACACTCAAATTAAGTACTCATTACAATTTATTGCCACACTATTTTACAACATAGTGAGTACTACTATATGACCTAACTCGGATCATTACTTCATTCCACGACTAGTCTCAACTACACTTTCATTTCCTGAGAAGAATAATGGAACAAAAAAGAAAATGGTGAGCTCAAATAGCCTAGTAAAAAATATTATAACTAAGATAATGAAAAATAAATTATATATAGTCTTCAACAATGATAAATCAGAGATTTATAGACAATATAAGTTTTCAATGATAACTGCAGCGAAACAAGCAATCCATTAGAAGAGTCAAGTAGAGCATGATGCCTACTATTTTTTATGATTTAAAAATTCATCGTCAATATTTTATCCATGTAACACCAATCAACAATTCTTGTTTATAATTATGCAAATCAATAGTTTATCTTTGTACTACGGGTCAAAGATATTCATTTGTATCACTAATGGTCATGATCATGTCAAACAACAGTCCATCTTTGCATTACGGGCCAAAGAAAACTCTCACCACAAAGCCTTTATTTGTAACACTAAAGGTCATGATTATATCAATACATAATTTCTGGTCATAATCATACCAATCAATAGTTCTGGTCATAATCATACCAATCAATAGTTCATCTTTGCACTACGGGCCAAAGATAACTTTTCACCACAATTTAAATCTGAGGATGATGACAATAATATGAAGGATGAATAGAAATAATAAAAATAATAAGATCAAGAATAAACATTAGAGATTTAATTTCTCTAGAGTCCAAGAAAGTCTAAATTGTCAATATAATTGTGACGCCCCCGGAATAGGTCCATTTCACCCAACCCATTCTGGGTCGCCAAATACATGGTACAGAATCCAAATACAACTTTTATATCACACGATCGTGCAAAATACGATCACACAACTGTGAGTGTTAATACAAATATGTAGAAAATATAAACATTCAAACTAAGTCCTCATTATAATTATTATCACACTATTTTATAAAAATAATGAGGACTACTACTGCTCTTAACTTTGCCCATCACTCTGCTTCCCGACTAGTCCTTGCAACATTCTCATTTCCTAAAGAGGACAATAGATAAAAAGGGTGAGCTCAACTAGCCCAGTAAGGAATATTATGACTAAGATAATGGAAAATAAATTATCGTTAGTCTTCAACAAATCAGATAAAATAATATGGACAACAAGTTTTAGATCAACAACTGTAGCGAAAATAACAATATATCAGAAGAATAAAGTAGAAAATGATGTCTACTATCTTCTATGATTTAAAAGTTCATCATCAATATTTTATCCCTGTCAATCAATATATATCTCAAATCAAATATTCATCTTTGCACTACGGGACAAAGATATTCATTTGTATCACCAGTTGGTCATGTTCGTCTCAACACCTGTTATCTTTGCACTTCAGGCCAAAGATATTCATCAAATAATCGTTCATCTTTGCATTACAGGCCAAAGATATTCATTTATATCACCATTTAGGACTGAAAAATATTTTAAATAACGAATCCAGTGAGATAAAGGACAAAATTTTGGATTCATAATTCAGTTTATCCAAATTCAAAAATACTCCATAATAATTAATTGTAGAGCAAAATTCAAAAATGAAGATCAAAACTTGGATCCAATCAAAGATAGGAACCATAACAGCCAACTTGGACAAAGAAAAAAAAATTAAAATTTTCAGTGAATAGTACCGTATTCATGAATAGTGCCGTATACGTGAATAGTGTCGTATACATGAATAGTAACCTCGACATGAAAAATGTAGAGATTTCATATGAAAAATCATACTTCGTAAATAGTACTCGTGAATAGTACCGTATTCATAAATAGTGCCGTATACGTGAACAGTGCCGTATATGTGAATAGTAATTCTGAAATAAAAAAGTAAAAATTTCACAATAAAATTCATATCCACATTTCGGTATAATGATATTACAAGAAATAACATCATTTACGAAGAAAATAACATCCCTTACCTCAAAAGAATAATACTTCTGACTGGAATATCGGATATAATGCTGAAGAAAACTTGCACTGAATTGCAACACTCAAAGTATCTAAATACTCACAAAAATACACTCGATATTATAGAGAGAAACTTCTGATTCTTGTGTGATTTTCAAATTCTAATTCAGCACTCTATTTATACGAAAATGCTTAGAACGCCAAAGCAAAAAATTTAATACAATAATAATATTTTATTTAAAAATTTCCTACGCCTCCCAACCTTGAAAATCCATTTTCAACACATTTACACTCAAGTGGGGCCCACACCTTCTAGAAGCTCCTTTACCAAATTAATTCAGACCCAATATTCCAGAATTTCAATAATTCATAATAAATAGTTTTTTTATCAGAAAAATTTGAATCTTATGTCCTTTCCATAGAAAATTTAATTCTCTACAACTTTGCAGAAGGAAGTTTTTTCAAATTTCAAACGAAAAATGGCCGAAATCCACATCAAAATACCAACAAAATACTGATAAAACACATCAACATTAATTCCTCCATTTATATCCATATAAAATAAATATTTTCTTATCATATAAATCAACAATTAATTATTCACAAACAATATTATAGAACTACAATATTGACAACCAGGTTGTTCCTAGAAAAGAGGGAGCCTTCCGATAAGGATTTTTCCTTACTGGTGCGCAATTAAATAACCCCTCCTAGACAAAACTTCCTTAGACATTGCCAATAATGCTATCTAATAATATTATTCAAATAATATAAATTACTGATCTGATAATGGAAAATACTGTGCAGTAGCAATTATTGAATTAACAATAATATAAAAATACTGTGTAATACCGTATGCTACTGTGCAACAACGCGTATTACATAATTTTAACCACCGGGTATTCCAACAGTGTTAGCGATAACAACTACGTCGTTATTTTAAAAAACTCATTCGTGTCGCTTTCTTCATCCGATAATTTTCCGTTATGGGGCCCACAAATGGCTGCGCCGTCGTACGAATATTCCCTGACAGCAAGAATATTCCACGACCAAACGAATATTCTAGACAACAATGAATATTTTATAACCACTTGTTTATTTAAAATATTTGCGCATATTACCCATAACATTCCACATTATCAAATTAACCCCTGACTATTTCAAAATAATATATAGAGAAAATTAAATTTTTATTCATAAAAGTTGGGGTCTTATAACCTCCTCTCCTTATGAAATTTTGTCCTTGAAATTGACGTGAGTACCTGGTATGCCGAAAAGGTGAGAATACCTCATTTTTTTCGATTTCAACTCCCAGGTCATTTCTTCAATTCTAACTATGACTCTCATGGTGCTTCAACCATAGTACCTCACAATGATACCTATCAGTTTGCCACCACACAAAAACGTCGTCCCCTACGGAGACTCTGGCTTCGGTGCACCCCACACAAGAAGTCACTAGCGAGAGGCTCGGGGCTCTTCACACCTTATGGCTCTTGATGATCCGCCTCGACACGTTTACACGTTAAACACCTCGAGATAACTCCGCAATCTCTCTCTTTATATTGCTCCACCAAAATGTATGTCAAAGATCATGATATATTTTGGTACTATTGCGAACGGTGTGTTGTGTGCTTCCATCATGATTCTATGCTTCAAATCAGAATCGTTAGGAACACAAAGTCTAAAGTTGACTCAAAGTATTCCTTTTTCATCGATTCTTGCTTCTGGAACCGCACCTTCTTGCACCTTCTTCTTCATCTTCATCAGCTCCACGCGTATATCATCACGTGGGTCCCTGGAGTCTTTAATTCTATCTCCATCCTTTGTACGTTATACAAAATGGGGCTTCACGTTTACAATATCGCACTCGTTCCTGCATATAATTTTCTACTTAATGCGTCAGCTACCACGTTCGCTTTTCCAGGATGATATTGAATGGTACAATCATAATCTTTCAACAGCTCCAACCAACGTCATTGTCGCATATTAAGTTCATTATAAGTAAACAAAAAATATTAGGATGTCATCAATAATGACAACCACGAAATAATCCAAATATTTTTCAAATATTCGGTTCATCATGTCCATGAATGCAGCATGGACATTGGTCAATCCAAACGATATAACTAAAAATTTGTAATGCGCGTATCGAGTTCTAAAGGCAGTCTTTGGAATATCCTCAGTTTTAATTTCTAACTGATGATATCCAGAACGGAGATCGATCTTTGAAAAAAATTGCGCATCTTGCAACTGATCGAACTGGTCATCAATGCGAGGTAGCGGATACCTATTCTTGATGGTGACATGGTTCAACTCCCGATAGTCAATGCAAAGTCGCACACTACCGTCTTTTTTCTTTACGAATAAAACAGAAGCACTCCAAGGAGACGTACTAGAACGTATAAAGTCGATGTCTAACAACTCCTGTAGTTAGACCTTTAACTCCTAAAGTTCAATAGGAGCCATTCGATATGGGGTTTTAAAAATGGGTTTTGTACCTGGTTCAAGGTCAATAAAGAATTCAACTTCACGTTCTGGGGGTAGACTGGAAAATTCTTTGAAAAATACATCAGGAAAACTCATTAATAACAGAAATATCATTCAAATCTGATGTATTCTGATTTAAATCAGTGACATGGGCTAGGAAAACTTGACATCCTATTTTTTAATAAACGAATAGCTTTATGACTTGAAATGATAGTTTGGTTGTTTGAATTCGCACAACAGGTTGGTTAGGAATATGAAAGCTAACAACCTTACGAAAACAATCAATTTTAGCATGATGAGTGATTAACCAATCGATTTCAAAAAAATCTCATCAAATGCAAGTATTTTCAATGAGATAAGATCAACACGTAGTGTGAGGGTACAAATTTGAATCAAACAAGATTTGTAAACTATAGATGTGACGAAGGTTTCTACCAACGGAGTTTCAACAGATAAGTCAAAGTCTAATTCCTCAAGGATCAAGTTCAAACGTTGAGCACAAGTAGGTGATATAAAAGAATGGGTAGAACCAGTATCTAATAAGGTGTAAACTTCGAAAGAGTTTATGATTAGCTTACCCGTGATCACCTCGTTCGGGTTCCTAGCGTTTTGGGCAGTCACGACAAACGCTCTTTCAGAAACCACCGACTTTGACTTGTCCAAAACCGCCTTTGAAATCACCACCCCTGCCGGACTTGGTTTCGCACAGGATAATCTCGAGCCATATGACCTTCCTTCCCACAGTTATAACTTACCTTGAATTGTTGTGGGCAGTTTGGGATGATATGTCCCTTTTTCTCGCATTTATAGCATACGACCGGTGGTCGTTCTCCTCCCCTAGAAACAGTTGATGCTGGTGCTGCTGTTGATGTCTTCACATTCTCATTGTTGTACTTTCTTTTCTTGAAATCTCCCCCCGATTTGCTTTTTCTACTATCATGGCCACGATTACCACCAGAGTGGTTACCGCTTCTGTCATGATACTTTCCTCCCTACAGGTTGTCAATGCTTCGATGACTGCTGCCACCGGTATAACCCTGGTTGTGGTCCCTCGGTTGAACAGACTCATTATCTCGTTCTAATAACTGAGCCCTATTTACTACATCTGAATATAGAAAAAATTTGTGAAAAATGAGGTATTGACGAATTTCGGGTTTCAAAACTCTCCGAAACATCCGCGTCATACGTTCCTCATTCTCTACCGAATGAGGTGCAAACCGGGATAACTCCGCGAACTTAGCCTCGTACTGGGACACAGTCATGTTATTCTATTCCAGTTTGATAAACTCTACCTCTTTCATATGACGAATACTTTCTGGAACATTGAACAGTTTCTGGAACGCCTCCCAAGACATCTTGAGTACGGCAGGCTGGGTACGCTTCACAAATTTCCACCAGTAATCTGCCTCTCCACAGAACATAAAGGTGGCGAATGGAACCTTCTGTTCCTCCTTGCATCCCAAGACATCAAATATCTTGGTAATTTGCTTAATCTAATTTTCTGCCTTGATTGGATCTGGCTTTCCGTGAAACTCTGGTGGTCCAAACTCTTTAAACTGCTTGGCAGTGACAAGCCGCGAGTTGTTATTTCCACCTATATTATGAACACGAGTCTCCCTCGTCTGATTTTGCATGAACCGCAAAAAGCTTTTAAACATCCCATCGCTCATCATTTCTTCGGTAGGGTTGTTTACAGGAGGAATATATCCTTCCTGTTGCACGTTCTCCTGGTTGGTGATTAAAGGTGTCTCAACGGTCTCATTCGCTCTATTGTTTAGATTTTCAGTTGCCATTCTCAAATACTGCCACAAAACTAATCAAACAAATTAACATATCACATAATATCCCTATGTTCCGACCGACCAATTAAATATCAATTAAGCTTAGGTAGGACTCACTAGCGAAGGATTTACTCGTCTCTCCCCTCCTAGTTCTATTCCCAGATCTCCGCCAGAGATCATATCCCTAAGCTCTGATACCAATTGTGACGCCCCCAGAATAGGTCCAATCCAACCAACCCATTCTGGGTCGCCAAATACATGGTACATAATTCAAATACAACTTTTATATCACACGGTCGTGCAAAATACGACCACACAACTGTGAGTGTCAATACAAATATGTAGAAAATATAAACATTCAAACTAAGTCCTCATTACAATTATTATCACACTATTTTATAAAAATAGTGAGGACTACTACTGCTCTTAACTCTGCCCATCACTCTGCTCCTCGACTAGTCCTTGCAACATTCTCGTTTCCTGAAGAGGACAATAGATAAAAATGGTGAGTTCAATTAGCCCAGTAAGAAATATTATGACTAAGATAATGAAAAATAAATTATCGTTAGTCTTCAACAAATCGGATAAATAATATGGATAACAAGTTTTAGATCAACAACTGCAGCGTAAATAACAATATATCAGAAGAATAAAGTAGAAAATGATGTCTACTATCTTCTATGATTTAAAAGTTCATCATCAATATTTTATCCCTGTCAATCAATATATATCTCAAATCAAATATTCATCTTTGCACTACGGGCTAAAGATATTATTTGTATCACCAGTTGGTCATGTTCGTCTCAACACCTGTCATCTTTGCACTACAGGCCAAAGATATTCATCAAGTAATCGTTCATCTTTGCACTACAGGCCAAAGATATTCATTTATATCACCATTTAGGACTGAAAAATATTTTAAATAACGAATCCAGTGAGATAAAGGACAAAATTTTGGGATTCGTAATTCAATTTATCCAAGTTCAAAAATACTCCATAATAATTAATTGTGGAACAAAATTCAAGAATGAAGATCAAAACTTGGATCCAATCAAAGATAGGAACCAGAACAGCCAACTTGGATAAAGAAAAGAAAATTAAATTTTTTAGTGAATAGTGCCGTATACGTGAATAGTGCCGTATACGTAAATAGTAACCTCGACATGAAAAATGTAGAGATTTTATATGAAAAATCATAATTCGTAAATAGTACTCGTGAATAGTACCGTATTCGTGAGTAGTGTTGTATACGTGAACAGTGCCGTATACGTGAATAGTAACCCTGACATAAAAAAGTAGAAATTTCACAATAAAATTCATATCCACATTTCGGTATAATGATATTAAAAGAAATAACATATTTACGAAGAAAATAACATCCCTTACCTCAAAAGAATAGTATTTCTGACTGGAATATCGGATATAATGCTGAAGAAAACTTGCACTGAATAGCAACACTCAAAGTATTTAAATACTCACAAAAATACGCTCGATATTATAGAGAGAGAAACTTCTGATTCTGGTGTGATTATTAAATTCTAATTCAGCACCCTATTTATAGGAAAATGCTTAGAACGCCTAAGCAGAAAATTTAATAAAATAATAATATTTTATTTAAAAAATTTCCTACGCCTCCCAACCTTGAAAATCCATTTTCAGCACATTTAAACTCAAGTGGGGCCCACACCTTCTAGAAGCTCCTTTATCAAAATTAATTCAGACCCAATATTCTAGAACTTCAATAATTCATAATAAATAGTCCTTTTATCAGAAAAATTCAAATCTTATGTCCTTTATAAAGGAAATTTAATTCTCTACAACTTTGCAAAAGGAAGCTTTTTCAAATTTCAAACGAAAAATGGCCGAAATCCACACCAAAATATCTACAAAATACTGATAAAACACATCAACATTAATTCCTCCATTTATATCCATATAAAATAAATATTTTCTTATCATATAAATCAACAATTAATTATTCACAAATAATATTATAGAACTACAATATTGACAACCAGGTTATTCCTAGGAAAGAGGGGGCCTTCCGATAAGGATTTTTTTTACTGGCGCGCAATTAAATAACCCCTCCTAGACAGAACTTTCTTAGACATTGTCAATAATGCTATCTTATAATATTATTCAAATAATATAAATTACTGATCTGATAATGGAAAATACTGTGCAGTAGCAATTATTGAATTAACAATAATATAAAAATACTGTGTAATACCGTGTGCTACTGTGCAACAATGCGTATTACATAATTTTAACCATCGGGTATTCCAACAGTGTTAACGGTAACAACTACGCCGTTATTTTTAAAAAACTCATTCGTGTCGTTTTCTTCTTCCGACAGTTTTCCGTTATGGGGCCCACAAATGGCTGCGCCGTCGTACGAATATTCCCTGACAGCAAGAATATTCCACGACCAAACGAATATTTCCCGACAACAATGAATATTTTTTAACCACTTGTTTATTTAAAATATTTGCGCATATTACCCATAACATTCCACATTATCAAATTAACCCTTGACTATTTTAAAATAATATATAGAGGAAATTAAATTTTTATTCATAAAAGTTGGGGTCTTACAATAATGACCAAAACGTGGATTCAAATTCAAAAATGATATTTAAGATTTATATTTCAAAGATAATTTGGACAAAAAGACAAGACTTCGTTATGAATAGTACTACGTCGTGAATAGTACTCCGACATAAATAGTACCCCGGTATGAATAGTACTCCGACATGAATAGATTAATATTAATCTATTCATGGTGGCCAGGTACTCCCTAAGTCGTAAGACGGGTAGCAAAATGTTCTGGTATCGGGCTGGGGAGATTAATCGACCCGCGGGTCGGAACTTCTCATTAACAAAAAAAAAATATTTTAATAAGAACGTTCGGACAAATATTCAAGTGAAATGATATTAGATGAAACACAAATCTCAAGGAATTTCTAATCATTTCAGGAATTTTAGAAGTAATACTTACCATAGTTAGTTTAGATTTAGTAATATGAAATGAAATAATATCACTTACATAATATAGAGTATGAAGGAAAATGATATCCCTTACGAGTATTGAAAGAAAATAATATCATTTACCTTAGTAGAAGACTAGATCTGATTGGTATAAAAGAGATTATTTTGAGAAAATCTTGCACTATTAGCTATACTCAAAGTATCCTTATACTCAAAGTAAATACTGACAATATTCTAGTAGAAACACTTGTGTTTTTCGTGTCTCCATGATGGAGTTACCTCCCTCTTATAGTGCAACCTGGTGGAAAAAATAAACAAACTTGCCTAATTTCCTACCTAATGCATGCCTAACTTCCTGCCTAACTAACCTTTTCTTATGGGTGAGGGCCCATGAATTTAGAAAAATGAATTGTAGGAGAAAATGTTTCAACCCTCCAACTTGGAAAAAAAGAAAAAGAACATACATGAGACAAATTCTTAGCTAACTGATTTGAAAAAGAAGTGCACAGGATGTTTTGAAAAGCTTAACAATATGACAAAGTTAATATAATATTATATCATTATAATATTATATAAAAAATATTATAAAACTATATTATTATTATGATATTATAATAATATATTTGAATGAATAATAATAATGTCGGAGAAGATAATTGTGGTTCCGTAGAAAAATATGTCAAACTCTTAACAAATGTCTCATGCTAAATATCTCCATTTGTAACAAAAATTAGACAAATATCCACCACATAATAATTATTCACAATTAATATTACAGAATCACAATATTGACAACCAGGTCGTTCCTAGGAAAGAGGGGGCCTTCCGTATAAACGACGCGCAATTACATAACCTAACCTCTTTTCCTCGACAGAACTTTTTAGACATTGTCAATAATGCTAACTAATAATATCATTTCAATAATATGAGTTACTGTGTCATGACAATTATTGATTTAATAATGTGAAATAATGTTCAGTTGTTACTGTGGCAATTATTGAGTCAATAATATGAAATACTATGCAATTATCACTGAATCAATTATTGAATAAATAATATGAATTACTGTGCAATACCGTGTGCTACTATGGAATACTATGCATTACTTTAGAATAACGTGTGATACTGTTATTTTATTACCGGGTATTTCAACAGTAACAGTAACAGTTGTGCTGTCAATTTTTTAAAAAGGTTATTTTTGTCACGTTTATATACGACTAGTTATTCCGTTGTGGGGCCCACCAATGATTGGTTATTTCGGCGCCGTCGTACGAATATTCCCCCGACAAAAAGAATATTCCCCGACAAAACAAATATTTTCCAACAACTATTTACTTTGTATAATTTGCACATATCACCCATAACTAAAACATTTATTAAATTAACACCTTACTATTTAGAATTATATTTAGAGAAAATTAAATCTTATTCATAAAAAGTTGAAGTCTTACAACCTCCACTCCTTATGAAATTTCGTCCTCGAAATTGATGTATGTGTCTGGTATTTCGAAGAGGTGAGGATACCTTGCTCTCATTTTAGATTCTAACTCCCAGGTCATTTTCTCAATTTCATGGTTTCTCCATAAAACTTTGACTTGAGAAATATAACCTTTGAGCATAGAATATGTTCATTCTTATCCAAAATCTTGACAGGTACCTCATACGTTAAATCATCTGTTATCTCGTCTGGTTCTAATTCAATAATGTGGTTTGGGTCTTTCACATATTTATGTAGCATGGATATATGAAACATTATGAACACGAAACATACTTAGCGGTAAGGCGAGTCTATAGGCCACAGTTCCTAATCAGTCGAGGATTTCAAATGGACCAATAAATCATGGGTTGAGCTTTCCTCTTTTTCCAAATCTCATAAATCTTTTCCATGGAGCAACACGTAATAATGCATAGTCTCCGACATTGAATTACATGTCCCTTCGATGAAAATCAGCATAATTCTTTTGTCGATCTTGTGCTGTTTGTATACATTGTCGGATCCTTTGAATCTTTTTTCTGTAGTCATGCGTATCAAATCTGGTCCTAAAAATATTGCTTCACCCACCTCATCCCAACATACTGGAGAACGACACTTTCGTCCATACAACGCCTCGAATGGAGCCATGCCTATACTTGCTTGATAACTGTTGTTGTAGGAGAATTCCACCAATGGTAAGTACTTGTCCCAACTTTCTTTGAAGTCTAGTACGCAGAGTCTCAAAGATCTTCAAGAGTTTGAATAGTCCTTTCCGATTGTCTGTCTGTCTGGGGATGATATGCATAAGTGAATCGTAATTTAGTGCCCATAGCTTTCTGCAAGCTGACCTAAAATCGTGAAGTGAATCTAGGGTCTCGATCAGACACTATGGATACTGACATACCATACAGTCTAACAATCTCGTTTATGTACATACGAGCAAGACGCTCAAGTGAATAGTTCTCTCGTATGGGCAAGAAATGAGCAGACTTAGTTAATTTATCAACAATGACTCAAATTGCGTCTAAGCCTTGAGAAACCTTAGGAAGACCCATCACGAAATCCATGTTGATATGTTCCCACTTCTATTCTGGAATCTTAAGTGGTTGCAATGGACCCTTTGACACTTGATGCTCTGCCTTGACACGTTGACAAGTTAGACACCTTGAGACAAACTCTGCGATCTCTTTCTTCATATTGCTACACCAAAATGTATGTCAAAGATCACGATATATTTTGATACTTCCAGAATGGATTGTAAATGGTGTGTTGTGTGCCTCCATCATGATTTTATACTTCAAATCAGGGTCGTTAGGAACACAAAGTCTAGAGCTGACTCGAAATATCCCTTCATCATCAATTCTTGCTTCTGGAACAACACCTTATATTTTTTTCTTCATATTCACCGACTCTGGGTCTGTATCTTGAGCAGCTTTAACTTTATCAATTAAAGTCGGTTCTACTCGTATATTTGTCATCTTCACGTGAGTCCTTAGAGTATTTAACTCTATCTTCATATTTTGTAAGTCAAACAAAATGGGCCTTTGTGTTGACAATATCGCACTCGTACCCGCATATGATCTTCTACTCAATGAGTCAGCTACCACGTTCGCCTTTCCAGGATGACATTGAATGGCATGGTCGTAATCTTTCAACAGCTCAAGCCAACGCCGTTGCCGCATGTTGAGTTCCTTTTGGGTGAAGAAATATTTAAAGCTTTTATGATCTGTATAGATCGCCACTTTCTACCCATATAGGTAGCGTGTGACGCCCCCAAAATTGGTCCACACAACCTATTCTTAGTCGCCAAATACATCGTACAGAATCCAAATACAAATCTTTTATATCAAACTGTCGTGTAAAATACGACCACACAAATTATGAGTTTCAATACAGATATTATGTCGTATATAATACGAAAATATCAACGCTCAAATTAAGTTCTCATTACAATTATTATCACACTATTTTACAAAATAGTAAGGACTACTATAGCACTATCTCGGACTATCACTCCATTTCCCCGGCTAGTCCCAACTATATTCTCATTTCCTGAAGAGAACAATAAAAGAAAAGGGTGAGCTAAACTAGCCCAATAAAGAATATTATGACCAAGATAATGAAGAATAAATTATCTTTAGCCTTTAACAATAACAAATCAGATAAAATATAATGGACAACAAGTTTTAGATCAAAAACTGCAGCGGAAATATCAATCCATTAGAAGAGTCAAGTAGAACATGATGTCCACTATCTTCTATGATTTAAAAGTCCATCATCAATATTTTATCCCTGTAACATCAATCAATAAATATTTTAAATCAATAATTTATCTTTGCACTACGGGCCAACGATATTCATTTGTATCACCAGTGGTCATGATCATGCCAAACACCTGTCCATCTTTGCACTACGGCCCAAAGATATTTATCAATCAACAGTTCATCTTTGCACTACGGGCCAAAGATATTCATCAATCAACAGTTCATCTTTGCACTACGAGTCAAAGATAACTTTCGCCACAATTTAAGACTGAGGATGATGAAAAATGATATAAGAACGAATCAAGTGAGATCAATGACAAATATTAGATATTTGTAGTTTAATTTATTCAAGTTCAAGAATGTTTAAATTGTCAATATAATAATTAATTATGGAGTAAAATTCAAGAATGATATTCATATGTCAAAAATAATTTGGACAGAAAAGAAACCAATTCTTATCGTGAATAGTACGCTGTGAATAGTATCCCATATGAATAGTATCGTATAAATAGTATCCCGTATGAATAGTACCCCGACATGAAAATATTAAAATTTGATAAAAAAGTTCAGAACAATATTCCAACGAAATGATATTAGATGAAGCACAAATCTTAAGAAATTTCTAATCATTTCAAGAATTATAGAAGAAATACTTACCATAGTAAGTTTAAATTTAGGAATATGAAATGAAATAATATCACTTTCATAATATGGAGTATGAAAGAAGATGATATCCCTTATGAGTAATGAAATAAAATAATATCCTTTATCTTAGTATAAAATTAGATTTGAATGGTGTACCGAATATTATTATGAGAAAATCTTGCACTATAAACTACACTCAAAGTATCCTTATACTCAAAAAAAATACTCACAATATTACAGTAGGAACACTTGTATATTTTCGTGTGTTTTAGATGAAGGTTACCTCCCTTTTATAGTGCAGCACGGAGGAAAAAATTAAATTTTCCTGCTTAACCTTTCTCTACCTAACCTTCTCTTTCTCTGCCTAACTGTGCTTTTTCTTTCCTTCTCTGCCTAACTTTCTTATATTCTCTAATGGGTGAGGGTCCACGTTTTGGAAGAAGGATTTGCAGGAGAAACACTTCACCCACCCACTGGAAAATAAGTGCACATGAAATTTGAAAAAAAGAATTCAAAATCAAAATGCTAACCTTCACTTCATTTTATTCACATGCCAGGAAATTATATATATTATTATAATATCAATATATTATAATAATATATTTAAATGAATATTTTATCGAAGGAGATAATTATAATTCCACAGAAAAATATGTCAAACTTTCAACAAATATCTCATTCTAAATTCCTCCATTTGTAACAAAAATGGACAAATATCCACCACATAATAATTATTCACAATTAATATTATAAGCTCACAATATTGACAACCAGATCGCTCGCAGGAAAGAGGAGGCTTTCCGATAAAGATTTATTCTTATTGGCGCGCAATTATATAACTTAACCCCTTTCCTTGACAGAACTTTCTAGACATTGCCAATAATGCTATCTAATAATATCATTTAAATAATATGAGTTACTGTATTGTGACAATTATTGATTTGATAATATAAAATACTATGCAATTATCACTGTAACAATTATTGAATGAAATACTGAGTGACTTCTTACGTAAGCATCAATAATCAGAGATACTGTGCAATACCGTGTGCTACTGTGCAACAACGCGTATTACTGTACTTTTATCACTGGGTATTTCAACAGTTAACGGTAAAAGTTCCGCCGTCAATTTTTAGAAAACTTATTTTTGTCGTTTTCTTTATCCAACAGTTATTCTGTTATGGGGCTCACCAATGATTGCGTTGTCGTACGAATATTCTCCGACAAAAAAGAATATTCTCTAATAAAATAAATATTCCCTGAATATTTTATGACAACTTACTTACTTTGTAAAATTTGCACTTATCACCCATAACTATCACATTTATCAAATCCACACCTTACTATTTAAAATAATATATAGAGGAAATTAAATTTTATTCATAAAAAGTTAGGGTCTTATATAGTGTCTCCAGATCTTTAACGCGAAAACGACTGCTGCCAACTCTAGATCATAAGTAGGATAATTTCTCTCATATTTTTTGAGTTGTCGAGAGACATAAGCTATGACTTTTCCGTGTTGCATGATAACACAACATAAACCTCTGCCTGAAGCATCGCTGTAGATGACAATTCCCTCCGAATCTGATGGTATTGTCAGAAAAGGTGCTGAAATGAGTCTCCTCTTGAATTCTTGGAAGCTCATTTTACATTCTTCGCTCCATTCGAATTTTGTATCTTTTCGAGTCAGCTGAGTTAATGGAGTGGCAATTCGAGAAAATCCTTCTACGAATCTCCGATAATAACCAGCTAGGCCCAAAAAGTTACGTATTTCGGTTATTGACATAGGTTGCTCCCAACTTTGTATTGCTTCAATCTTTGCCGGGTCGACTGATATTCCATGCTTAGAGATCATGTGTCCAAGGAATGCTACTTCCTCAAGCCAGAACTCGCACTTCTTTAACTTGGCATATAGTTTGTTTTCACGAAACTTTTGGAGTATTAGCCTCAAGTGTTTCTCATGATCTTCACTACTTTTGGAGTAAATGAGGATGTCATCAATAAAGACAACCACGAAATGATCCAAATATTCCTTGAATATCCGGTTCATCATATCCATGAAGGCAGCAGAAGCATTAGTCAATTCAAAAGACATGACTAGAAATTCATAATGCCGTATCGAGTTCTGAAGGCAGTCTTTGGAATGTCATCAGTTTTAATCTTTAACTGGAGATATCCAGAACGAAGATCGATCTTTGAAAAGAATTGAGCACCTCTCAACTGGTCAAACAGGTTATCAATACGAGGTAACGGGTACCTATTCTTGATGGTGACATGGTTCAACTCTCGATAGTCAATGCAAAGTTTCATACTCCCGTCTTTCTTCTTTATGAATAAAATAGGAGCGCCCCAAGGAGATGTACTAGGACAAATGAAACCAATGTCTAATAACTCCTGTAGTTGGACTTTTAACTCCTGAAGTTTAATAGGAACCATTCGATATGGGGCTTTGAAAATGGGTTTTGTACCGGGTTCAAGATCAATACAAAATTCGATTTCACGTTCTGGGGGTAGGTCAGGAAGTTCTTCGGGAAATACATCAGGGAATTTATTAACAATGGAAATATCATTCAAATCTGACGTATTTTTGTTCAAATCGGAGACAGGGGATAGGAAAACTTGACATCTGTTTTTTAATAAATGAAAGGCTTTATGGCTTGAGATGACAGTGATTGATTTCAATGGTTTGGTTGCTTGAATTCGCATAACAGTTTGGTTAGGAATATAAAAACTAAAAACCTTACTAAAACAATCAATTTTAGCATGATGAGTAGTTAACCAGTCAATTCCTAAAATCACATCAAATTCAAGTATTTTCAAAGAGATGAGCAAGTAATGTGAGGGTGCCGATTTGAATCAAACTAGATTTATAAAAAGTGGATGTAATGAAGGTCTCTCTTAACGGAGTTTCAACAGATAAGTCAAAATCTAATTTCTCAAGAGTCAAGTTTAAACGTTGAGCACAAGCAGTTGAAATAAAAGAGTAAGTATAATGGTGTGCTGTCGCAGACAACCAAAAATAAACCTTACTGCGAACGATAATAATGTAGTAGTGCAAGTAAGAGTCGATCCCCACAGAGACTAATTAATCTATTTTTATATACTTTGTATTCCAGAAAAGAGGGGATTTTTGAATGTAATTAATTAAAATAAACTAATGTGTAAATTAATAACGAACTAAATCAAGAGAACAAACCTTGGGTTAAGTCAACCTCCACCTTAGAAACATACACTGATTATTGACTCAAGCATACATAATCAATACTTTGAATATTCATCGTTAGAATCACTTCCATGTCTTTCTTTAATTTTAGTTAGATAGAAACAAGCGATCTAAATAACCCTAACTACTAAACAACTTCAGACAAGCGCTAAAAGTTTAATCTAGTAGAAGCTTTAAGAATTAGAAAAACCGATGAAGCTAAACAACACAAGCACAAATGGTTGCATTTAATTTAGTTGAATATTCTTCCTAAGTTATAATAATCTCGTGATCTGCAGTCAATTATCAATCTTAGTTGCTTCGCAAATTATAGTGACCAAACAATTACGGATTCGATATCTAATTTAGCAATAGATTTCAATGAATAATAAACTAGTATGCATCCTAGCAATTAAACAAATCATTCATGTGATTCAAGCACAGAAGAATAATTAATACTCAAAATAATAATTGAACAATTATAATAAATTAGATCTCACAGTGTATTTAATCCAAGGCTTCCGTCTCCTTAATCCAAGAACAAGAGTTAGCCGCATATGGCTATTGAAAACACCAAAGAATTGAAGAGAAGTATTTTATTTTTATCAATAGATGAGATGAGATGATCCCCCCTATATGATACTTTAGACTCCTTTTATAATACAAAAAACAGCCCTCAATATGCCCTAGTGCTGCTCCCTTTCTTCTTGCCGAGTCCAAGTCTACGAAGGAAAAAGTGTTGTCAGCCACGCCTCCCAGCTGGGGCGGGTCATGCCAAGTGTAAAACCCCGTTAGGGCGGGTACACCTACTGTCCGGACGAATAATTCAGCTTCATGAGCTTCTCAATTCGTGGGTCAAGCCCGTGACTGCTCCTTCCTTTCCAAGCTTATTTCGTGGGCTTCTTTTAATTGCTGGCTCCATTCCCTTTCCAAGCTCTTTGAGCCACATGTGTGTGGCCCACTTCTCCAAGCTTCCAACGTGAGCATAATGCATGGGCGTGAGCTACTTTGTTTAATCATTTACTTTCCAAGCTCCTCAACCGTGGGCCCCCCTATGATATTTTCCTATGCAAGCTGCTTAGCAACCGTAATTACTTTGCTTTAAATCATGTTAATTGCATAAGAATTCTTCGCAAGCTACTAGCCAACGTGAGGTGCTTCTCTTTTGCAAGCTAATTCGTGATCTTGTTTGTCCCTTTTGAGCCCATTTCGCTTCCTTGACTCAATTGTACCTAACATAACAAATATAAGATAAATGAATATACTTAGGTACAAAAGAGATATAAAATATTAAGTACTAAGGGAATAAAATATAACATATTTCATTCTCATCAAATTCCCCCACACTTATCTTTTGCTCGTCCTCGGGCAAAATAAAAATAAACTATAACACAAACTTCAACTAACTACATATGCCAAACTTGAGCCACGAGTCAATACGAACTTCAACAATGACCTCAAAGATTCAAAACAATAACTCTTGGGAAACTTCAAAACAATGTATCATCTGAAACTCAAATTTATCTATCAATCTTAATTTACTCTCGACCCCTTGTGCGTGTGTGAATCCATCTGTATCAAACCATTCAGACTACAGAAAAATTTATGAAATCGAAGCCGTAAAGGAGAAAGAAAAACTCAACCACTTGCTTTCACACAAATCTCAGTCATCACCAGCAAATAACATTAAAGGATCAAAAGGCTTTTCTTTCTTTCTTTTTTTTTCTTTGGTAAGTGCATTTTATGCTCCATCTTACCAGCGAGTGCGTTTTACGCTCCATCTCGCATGTCATGTGTTTATGAGTGAGTGTGTTTTACGCTCCATCTCATCCCACCACATGAATCATTTTTTTTCTTTCAATCTTGCGAACTTTTCCTAAATCATTTCTCTTTTCTTAATTAATACCTCATATCAACTTCAAGTAGTGATCAAACAAATGAGAGAGTTCAAAATTTCTTCCCTAGACCTCTAATCATATAAATTTCTTCCAAGTCACAACTGGTTCGAATGGATATGTGCTTTATAGTGAAGGGTCTCAAATAAAGTAGCGATCAACAAGGAAACCCAAATTTAGATTACCCAATGTCTATCAGTCCTCCCAGAAGTTATCACAAAGAAGTCAAAATTTTATCATTGGTCAAAAATCAAGATCAAAATTAACTTATTACTCAAGTGGCATATCCTAAAACTACTCCATTTTCATAGGAAACACGATTGCACTTAGCATGTGCAACAAGCATTCAAACCCCAAGGTTACCCCAAGTGGACGAGTTTTGTCTCGTGAGGGTTTGCAGTGAATATACCCACAAAATTCAAATAAAATAAAAAATAAAAAAAAATTGAAAAATATCTAAATGCTTCCTCCCACACTTAAAACTTACATTGTCCCCAATGTAAACTAAAATGCAAAGAAAAGTAGAAAGATACTCCCCTATGGGTTGCCTCCCATGCAGCGCCTTTGTTTATGGTCATTGGCTCGACCCAACATTTTCTTTGAGTGAACTCTTGTAGATTGAATCCTTCAAGGTCCACCTTTTCCATTTTCTTCTCGCGGAAACCCTCATAGAGATATGCAGTCGACTAGGAAGAGGCTTTAAATCTGGAATTGGTGCCTACAAAATAGAGGGTAAAGACTTCTCGTTAGAAATTGGCAATTCAGCATAAACGATGTTACCTGATTTTGGAGCGTCATGCAAAGCTGTTACAGTTGCTTGCAACTCGGTGCTCAATGTCAAATTCGCACTTGCTTCGTCAATGTTCTTACTAAGTGCACTTTCCAATTTATCCTTACCATCAAGTTCACCGATTTCCTGTACTAAAGAGTCAATCACATCAATTGAATAAACAGATTTATCATCAGTGGGGCATCATAAATATTAAATTTAACAATATCGCTATCAAATTCCATTGAAAGTGTACCAATATGAACATCTATTTTAGTCTTTGATGTCTTTAAAAATGGTCTTCCTAACAAAATAGGAGCATTTTGGTCACTGTTTTCCATATCAAGCACATAAAAATCAGTAGGAAAGATCAAATTATTGACTTGAACAAGGACATCCTCAACTACACCTCTGGGATAAACATTAGATCTGTCAGCCAGCTGTATTACAATACCAGTTTTATTCAAATGTTCAAGTGATAGATTATCATATATAGAATATGGCATGACATTTATCGAGGCTCCTAAGTCTAACATGACTTTTTCAATTTTAGCGCTACCTATCGTGTACGAAATAGTGAAAATAGCCAGATCTGGGCACTTAGTAGGTAGCTTTCTTTGAATGACTGCGAAAACATTTTCTCCTAACCTCACCTTTTCATATTTTTTCATTTCCTGTTTCCTCTTATGTGTACATAATTCTTTCAAAAATTAGCATAACGAGGTACTTGTTTAATAGTATTTAACAATGGAATATTTACCTCGCATTTACTGAAAAGTTTCATACAAATCTGAATTTTTCTCGTATTTTCTATTTTCTGGTAAAGCAAGAGGGAAAGAAGGTACCGGTTTATATTCAGATAGAGGGGGAAATTTACGCTTAGGTTCATCCTTGTCATGCAAAACACTGTTGTCTGCTTCTTTTTTTTCCTTAGTCGTATTGTTTTGATCTTGTGGTGTAGGCACTGTCTTTTTTGGAATTGCTATCTCTTTACCATTCCTCAACATGATTGCACTTACATTTTTTTTTGGATTCACCACTGTTTGAGAAGGTAATTTTCCAGAGCTTTGCTCCTCCAATCGACTGATTGCAGTTGCCATTTGTCCCACTTGCGTACCCAAATTCTGAATATTTGCCCTTGTTTCCTGTTGAAAATTTAAAGTGTTAGTGGCAAGTGTTTTAACAATATATTCTAAAGACATATTACGGTTAGAAGATTGGCCCTGTTGTTGTCTATTGGGATACGATGGTTTGTACTGCTGCTGATTTGGAAAAGTTTGAGGTGAGGGTTGATTTGCTTGTGGGTTCCCATAGCTAAAGTTAGGATGATCCCTCCATCCAGGATTATATGAATTTGAAAAGAGATCATATTTCTTTTGTGGTTGTCCAGAAAATCCTCTTGCTGCATTTGCCTGCTCAACGGATTCCTCTTGAAGAGTTGGGCATGCATCTGTCGGATGTCCTACCACAAATCCCGCAAGCTTTTACCTGCTGTGTGTTACCTGCACCCATTTGACGAATAAGAGAAGTCAAACTCGCAAGTTGTTGTTCAATAAAAGAAATTTGTACCTCACTAGTATTCCTAGGTGCAGAATCATGTCTAGTGCCAAATTGTTGAGAATTGGCTGCTATATTTGCAATTAGATTTATTGCAGCCTCGGGAGTCTTATCCACCAATGCTCCGCCACTAGCAGCGTTAATCATGCTTCTCTCGGTGCAACTGAGACCTTCATAAAAATACTGGATGAGAAGCTGATCACTGTTTTGGTGATGAGGGCAACTAGCACACAATCTTTTGAAACGTTCCCAATACTCATGTAGGGATTCTCCGTTGTTCTGCCTCATGCCACAAATTGACTTTCTAACGTTGGCCGCCCTTGAAGCTGGAAAATATTTCTCTAAAAAGAGTCTTTTGATCTCTTCCCTTGTGGTGATACTTCCGGAGGGTAGATAGTAGAGCCAATCCTTAGCTGAATCTTTCAAAGAAAACGGGAAGGCTCTTAGCTTGATCTGCTCTTCGGTTACTCTGGTAGGTTTCATACTCGTGCATACCACATGAAATTCCTTCAAGTGTTTGTGGGGATCCTCACCTGCCAAACCATGAAAATAAGGTAGAAGATGTATTAATCCAGATTTCAATTCAAAATGAGTGTTAGTATCAAGATTAGGGAAAGTTATGCATAAGGGTTGTTGGTTCAAATCAGGAGCGGAAAGCTCTTTCAGGGTTCGATTTGCTGCCATGGCTTCCTTTTCTTCACGAATTTCCCGAGCTTCCTTCCTTAATCTGCGAAAAGTTCTCTTTATCTCTGAATCACACTTTAAATCACCTTGATTGGTAGATCGAGTTTCGGGCATAAATAATCAAGGGAATTCAAATTATAAAAAATAAAAAAATAATAAAAAATAAAATAAGGTTTACAAAAATATAAATATAGACTAAAATCAGTCCCCGGTAGCGGCGCCAAAATTTGGTGTGCTGTCGCAGACAACCAAAAATAAACCTTACTGCGAACGATAATAATGTAGTAGTGCAAGTAAGGGTCGATCCCACATAGACTAATTAATCTATTTTTATATACTTTGTATTCCAGAAAAGAGGGGATTTTTGAATGTTATTAATTAAATTAAACTAATGTGTAAAGTAATGTAACGAACTAAATCAGGAGAACAAACCTTGGGTTAAGTCAATTTCCACCTTAGAAACATACACTGATCATTAACTCAAGTATACACAATCAATACTTTGAATATTCATCGTTAGAATCACTTCCATGTCTTTCCTTAATTTTAGTTAGATAGAAACAAGCGATCTAAATAACCCTAACTACTAAACAACTTCAGACAAGTGCTAAAAGTTTAATCTAGTAGAAGTTTTAAGAATTAGAAAAACCGATGAAGCTAAACAACACAAGCACAAGCGGTTGCATTTAATTTAGTTGAATATTCTTCCTAAGATATAATAATCTCGTGATTTGCAGTCAATTATTAATCTTAGTTGCTTCGCAAATTAGAGTGACCAAACAATTACGGATTCGATATCTAATTTAGCAGTGGATTTCAATGAATAATAAACTAGTATACATCCTAGCAATTAAACAAATCAATAATGTGATTCAAGCACAGAAGAATAATCAATACTCAAAATAATAATTGAATAATTATAATAAATTAGATCTCACAGTGTATTTAATCCAAGGCTTCCATCTCCTTAATCCAAGAACAAGAGTTAGCCGCACATGGCTATTGAAAACACCAAAGAATTGAAGAGAAGTATTTTATTTTTTATCAATAGATGAGATGAGATGATCCCCCCTATATGATACTTTAGACTCCTTTTATAATACAAGAAACAGCCCTCAATATGCCCTAGTGCTGCTCCCTTTTCTTCTTGTCGAGTCCAAGTCTACAAAGGAAAAAGTGTTGCCAGCCGCGCCTCCCTGCTGGGGCAGGTCATGTCAAGTGTAAAACCCCGCTGGGGCGGGTACACCTCCTGTCCGGACGAATAATTCAGCTTCCTGAGCTGCTCAATTCGTGGGTTAAGCACGTGACTGCTCCTTCCTTTCCAAGCTTATTTCGTGGGCTCCTTTTAAGTGCTGGCTCCATTCCCTTTCCAAGCTCCTTGACCCACATGTGCGTGGCCCACTTCTCCAAGCTTCCAACGTGAGCATAATGCATGGGCGTGAGCTACTTTGTTTAATCATTTGCTTTCCAAGCTCCTCAACCGTGGGCCCCCCTATGATATTTTCCTATGCAAGCTGCTTAGCAACCGTAATTACTTTGCTTTAAATCATGTTAATTGCATAAGAATTCTTCGCAAGCTACTAGCCAACGTGAGGTGCTTCTCTTTTGCAAGCTAATTCGTGACCTTGTTTGTCCCTTTTGAGCCCATTTCGCTTCCTTGACTCAATTGTACCTAAAATAATAAATATAAGATAAATGAATATACTTAGGTACAAAAGAGATATAAAATATTAAGTACTAAGGGAATAAAATATAACATATTTCATTCTCATCATATAACCAGTATCTAATAAGGTATAGACTTTATGAGAGTTTTTAATTAGTTTACCGGTTATGACTTCATCTGGTTTCCACGCCTTTTGGGAGGTTATGACAAAAGCTCTCCCCTGCACCACAGTTTTTGACTTGTCCGTAATAACCTTTGGTGTCACCATTACAGCTGGACTTGATTTTGTTATAGGGCACAATCGAGCTATGTGACCCTCCTTTCCACAACTGTAACACACCTTGGATTTCTGTGTACAGTTTGGACTGATGTGTCCATCATGTCCGCATTTGTAACATCTAATTGGTGGTCGTTCTCCTCCCCTAGAAACTGGTGTTGGTGATGGTGTTGTTGATGATGTCTTTCCGTTGTCATTGTTGAATCTCCTCTTTTTAAAGTTGTTTCCACTCGACTCACTTCTATTATCCGGGCCAGGATTATCACTGAAGTGATTACCATTTATGGCATGATAATTCCCTCCTCACTGGTTCTCATTATTCTGATGGTTATTGCCACGGTTACGATTATTATCGTAGTTTCTTTCTCGTTGTCGGTTATTGCCCTATCCACGATATCTGAATATAAACGAAGTTTATGAGAAATAAGATGTTGACGAATCTCAAATTTTAAACCTCGCAAGAACATTCGAGTCGTGCGTTCTTCATTATCCACCAAGTGGGGCGCAAATTGGGATAACTTGGCAAATTTGGCTTCATATTGTGAGACGGTCATATTATTCTGTTCCAACTTAATAAATTCCACTTTCTTCATATGACGAATGCTTTTCGGAAAAAAAACTTTTCATTAAATAGCTCTTGAAACTCTACCCAAGACATATCAGGTGCTGAATGATGTGTACACTTCACTAATTCTCAATAGTGGTCTGCCTCTCCTCGTAACATGAAGGTAGCAAATGGAACCTTTTGATCATCAGTGCAACGCAGTACATTAAATATCTTTGTCATTTGTTTGAGTCACGTCTCTACCTTGAGTGGGTCCGGCTTTTTGAGAAATTCAGGTGGTCCTAATTCCTTGAATTGCTTGGCAGTGACCATTCGTGAGTTACCTGCGTTTCTACTGGTATTATGAACAGTAGTTTCTTTCGACTGGTTCTGCAAAAATCGTATAAATTTTCGAAAAAACTCATCATTCATCATGTTGTTAGCATCATGATTTTCTGAGTTTGCAGCAGTATTATTTGTAACTTCCTGATTCTCAATATTATTTGTAGCTTTCTGATTCTCAGCCACAATTGTCTCATAGTTCATTTCTTGATTTTCAAATGTCATTTTGAAATGTGATCACAAAACAAAGATTAGTTAAAGAAATTGACATGTCACATCTTATCCCTATATATCGATCGACTAAATAAATAACGAAAAAACTTAGGTAGGACATACTAGCGAAGGATATTACTCGTCTCTCCCCTCCTAGTTCTAGTTCCAGATCTCCACATGAGATTATATCCCTAAGCTCTAATACCAACTGTGACGCCCCCAAAATAGGTCCACACAACCCATTTTGAGTCGCCAAATACATACTACAGAATTCAAATACAAATTTTTCGATTTATAACTATTAAATTATCGTACAAAAAACGACTAACACACATATAATGTGAGTTTCAATTCAAATATTGTAACGTATATAATACGACAATATCCACACTTAAATTATGTATTCATTACAATTTATTGCCACATTATTTTACAACATAGTGAGTACTACTATAGTAACTAACTCGGACCATTACTCCATTTCCCGACTAGTTCCAGCTACACTTTCATTTCCTGAGAAGAACAATGGAACAAAAAGAAAAAGGGTGAGCTCAAATAGCCCAATAAAGAATATTATGACTAAGATAATGAAGAATAAATTATCTATAGTCTTTAACAATGATAAATAATAGATTTATAAACAATATAAGTTTTCAACGATAACTGCAGCGGGACAAGAAATTCATTAGAAGAGTCAAGTAGAGCATGATGTCTACTATCTTCTATGATTTAAAAATTAATCGTCAATATTTTATTCCTATAACACCAATCAACAGTTTCTGTTCATAATTATGCAAATCAACAGTTTATCTTTGCACTACGGGCCAAAGATATTTATTTGTATCACTAGTGGTCATGATCATGCCAAACAACAGTCCATCTTTGCACCACGGGTCAAAGAGAACTCTCACCACAAGTTTTTATATGTAACACTAAAGGTCATGATTATACCAATACATAATTTCTGATCATAATCATACCAATTAACAGTTCATCTTTGCACTACGGGCCAAAGATAACTTTTCACCACATTTTAAATATGAGGATGATGACAATAATATGAAGGATGAATAGAAATAATAAGATCAAGAATAAACATTAGAGATTTAATTTATCCAGAGTCCAAGAAAGTCCAAATTATCAACATGATGATCAAAACGTGGATTCAAATTCAAGAATGATATTTAAGATTCATATTTCAAAGATAATTTGGACAAAAAGACAAGACTTCGTTGTGAATAGTACTCCGTCGTGAATAATACTCCAACATGAATAGTACTCCGACATGAATAGTACTCCGGCATGAATAAATTAAAATTTAATAAGAACGTTCATACAAATATTCAAGTGAAATGATATTAGATGAAGCACAAACCTCAATGAATATCTAATCATTTCAGGAATTATAGAAGTAATACTTATCATAGTAAGTTTAGATTTAGGAATATGAAATGAAATAATATCACTTACATAATATGAAGTATGAAAAACAATGATATCCCTTACGAGTATTGAAAGAAAATAATATCATTTACCTTAGTAGAATACTAGATCTGATTGGTATAAAAGAGATTATTTTGAAAAAATCTTGCACTATTAGCTACACTCAAAGTATCCTTATACTGAAAATATTCTAGTAGAAACACTCGTGTCTTTCATTTCTCCATGATGAAGGAGTTAACCTCGCTTTTATAGTGCAACCTGGTGAAAAAAAAAACCCTGCCTAATTTCCTACCTAATGCATGCCTAATTTCCTCCCCAACTCACCTTTTCTTATGGATGAGGGCCCACGAATTTAAAAAAATGAATTGCACGAGAAAGTGTTTCATCTCACCAACTTGAAGAAAAAAAAGAAAAAGAACATACATGAGACAAATTCTTAGCTAACTGATTTGAAAAAGAAGAAGTGCACGAGAAGTTTTGACAAACTTAACAATCTGACAAAATTAATATAATATTATATCATTATAATATTATAATATTATATAAAAAATTTATTATAAAACTATACTATTATGATATTATAGTAATATATTTGAATGAATAATAATTATGTCGGAGAAGATTGTGGTTCTGTAGAAAAATATGTCAAACTCTTAACAAATGACTCATGCTAAATCTCTCCATTTATAACAAAATTTGGACAAATATCTACCACATAATAATTATTTAGAATTAATATTACAGAATCACAATAACTTAACCCTTTTTTCGACAGAACTTTTTAGACATTGCCAATAATGATAACTAATAATATCATTTCAATAATATATATAAGTTACTGTGTCGTGACAATTATTGATTTAATAATGTGAAATACTGTTCAGTTGTTACTGTAACAATTATTGAGTCAATAATATGAAATACTATGTAATTATTGAATAAATAATATGAATTACTGTGTAATACCGTGTGCTACTGTGAAATACCGTGTATTACTGTAGAATAACGTGATACTGTTATTTTGGTACCGGGTATTTCAACAATAACAGTAAAAGTTGTGTCGCTATTTTTTTAAAAAAGTTATTTTTGTCGCTTTTTATATTCGACAGTTATTCCGTTGTGGGGCCCACCAATGATTGGTTATTTCGGCGCCATCGTACGAATATTCCCCGACAAAATGAATATTTTTCAACTATTTACTTTGTATAATTTACACATATCACTCATAACTATAACATTTATTAAATTAACATCTTACTATTTAGAATAATATTTAGATAAAATTAAATCTTATTCATAAAAAGTTGGGGTCTTACAGCTACCCCTGCAAAAGTAAACAAATACCCCTCGGAACCTGCCATGTTTGCTTTTGTAAAACCTTTCAAGACTAAATTTGCACACCAAACCACAACTACTCAGTTGGAGTTAATCTCAACAAAGTCTAGACTCCACTCAAGCTTTTTGGAATTTTCAACTTTCTTCATGCTCGACTTTACCTAATCGACATGGTTCATCTCAATGGAAGGATCTAACTCAAACTTGACAGATTTTTTTTTGCCAAATTCTTTCACAACCGTTTTATACCCTGACTATGAGCTATCACTTTCCTTCTTCACTTTTGATATCCATCTAAAGCGAAGATTTGTATTCTCGTGATTCTCATTAAAGGCTTTTCTTCCATCTTGCATAGCTTTGTACCACATCTTTTTGCATCTAACTTTCCCATCTTCAACACCTTCCACATGTGCCTACATCGTGTAAAGAGTGTCTGCCTTCTTTCCTCTAGTCACTACTAGAGAACCTTTAGTGAGCTTCCATCTCCTTCGAAACATGGTGGAACACACTTTGATCAATTCACTGTCAGATGTGACCCATAGTCTCTCTGTTCATCTTTTTCCAATCAACCTTAGATTTACCTGCCGGCTTCACTCTCTTAAGCTCTAACGGATTATACAAATCCTTGCAATAAAAAATATCCTTCATTATGGGCTTCCAAATCGAAAAATTTGAAGAAGTCAATTTAATTATGACTCTGACTGATTCCTCCATAAAATTTATTAAAAACAACTGAGCAAATAACCTTAGCTCTGATACCACTTGTTGAGAAAAAATCACCTCTCAAATAATGTTGTCATTGATAAATTAAACGGCAAAAACACCAGTACATGCCAAACAGATTAAATTTGTTGTTTCACCAAAATAATAACCACTGCAGGAAATAATAAGATAGAAATAACCAAACACAAGACACCAAGATGTTTATGTGAAAAACCCTCTAAAACTAAGAGGCAAAAACCACAAGAAGATCTTCAAAAATCACTATAATAAAGTGAGTGAATACAAAAATATCTTAATTTGAACTTCACCACAATAACCCATACCAAACAACACAGTTTTAATCCTTTTCTCTCTATTTTTCTCTACTGACTTTTCTCTCTCTCTCTCACACTCTCCCACCCTTCTCTCGAATGGGATTTCTCTCTTCCACTCTTCTCCCGGATGGGATCCTTTCTCGGATAGACTTTCACTTAGCAAACTTGGGGATTAAATAGGCAAAGGACATATGTCCTTTTTCTCTCTCCTACAACATGTATATGTGCCACGCAGCCTTGCAAGAAAAATCAAGACACCAATTCCTTTGTTGTCCGCCTTCTTCCTGCAAACTATATATATATATATATAGCATGAGTGACCAACTTGTTAAGAAACCAAAAAGGACAAAAGTCCTTAATCTTTTCTTCCCAAGTTTCTTCCGCGAGTCACCAAGCTTGCCCAATTTGATTCGTCACCTCATGGGTGAGGGAGGACCCACAAGAAAACCCAACATTTCAAGATCTTGTTCCTACATCATGACCTGATAGTTGAATAAGATAACAAAGCGGATATGATTCAATGCATTTTCTTACTATATGTATGATTCATAGTTTCTGCTTATAACTTCTGAGAGGAGATTTTATGTTCATATCTCATTCTAACTATAAAATCTATATGCATCTACACAAATATGTTTTGTAATTATTGGTAATACAAATATTCCTCACCCTTAAACTTTTATTTTAGTTACCTAGAGTTGAAACCTGTTGGAACACTAGAAGTAAAGCTCATACAAGCCATGGAGCTAACGAATAAAGACATCATTGGCAAATCCGATCCGTTTGCAAAGTTATTCATACGTCCCGTGCGTAGTAAGATGCAAACTAGCAAAACTATTGTAAGATAGCTCATATCCTTTTCTTTTTTTCTTTTTTTTTTTGCAAATGCTTGTTGGTTTCCAGTTCTTTTTTCTCCGCGAATGAATTTAACTATGATTTTTTTTTCCCAGAACAACCAATTGAATCCAATATGGAATGAACATTTTGAGTTCATTGTTGAAGATGAAACTACTCAACACTTGACCGTAAGAGTATTTGACGACGAGGGGGTCCAAGCTTCTGAGATCATTGGTTGTGCTCAATTTCCACTTAAGGACCTTGAGCCCGGTAAGGTCAAGGACATATGGCTGAAATTGGTTAAGGATTTGCAGATACAAAGGGATAATAAAAACAGAGGCAAGGTGAAAATGTTAACTAAAAATCTTCATGTTTCGATCTCTCTTATAAAGTAAACTCCCTCCGCTCCAAACTATAACATCATCATTGACTTTTTGAAGTCAACTTGAGATAGTTTCAAACTTAAAAGTGACATGGATTCCTTTAATTTTAGTGAACACAATGATGAATATTGCAAACTATCTAAAAAGTACTACTCACTGTAAGATTTATTGTTTCATAATTTTTTTTAAAAATATCTCGATTTTGAGTTTGAAAATGTCTCAAGTTGACTTTCAAAAGTCCATAATAATTTGAAACGGAGGAAGTATTAAGGACAGATTTCAATTTGAATGAATTAGTTAGATCAAAGTAGCTCCATATTAAAACTTATATGAGTTTGATGACCCAAGTCTTATAGTGACGATCGTAATGTTGTAACAAGTAGAAGACAAACGCCACAAGAACATAAACTTATTTTAGGATCCAAAAGAGTTCAAATTAGAAAATAGTTAAACTTTTTGGTGTTCACCAGAATATATAAATGAACATGTTACTTTTACATGTTCATCTGGCCATTAAGATTAGACGAGTTACTTATGAAGAGTTTTATTTAGAAGAAGAATGGCTTAATTTCTTTACTAGATGATGGAAAGAATACATATTGCAATTAAGCTTCTTCTACCAAAATATTTTAAATAAGCTTTCCAGTTAGTTTTACCCTATGAATGGCTTTAGTAACTTATCAGGGCTTTTGCTATCTCATTTCGTTCAGTTACTGTTGTATAGTGTATCATAAATGTAACTCTCTTATTCCCTAAAACTTATAGGCTTATGAATAAAGGATAAGCATAAAAAACGCAATCTTCCAAATCTACATATGAACATGAAAATTTGATTTCGAGTTTAATGCAAAAATTTCTACTCTATTGAGATAATTTTTCCTTTGCTTTTGTTGTTAGGTGCACCTATGTATATATGTACTTGCACATGTGCACGATAGAGAGAATGTAGTATCTTATTATACACATTTATCTTCTTACCCTAATAACTAAAAATTTTTATTTGCATTTGTTTACTTGATTCATTTTCAGAGTGTTGTAGTTTCGTTGTTTAATGCATCCTAAAAGTTTCTCATATTTGTCTTCTATATTTTTCTTGGATTTTTAGGTGCATTTGGAGCTCTTATTTTGTCCTTATGGCACAAAGAGTGCACTGACAAATCCTTTTACCAAGGACTTTAGATTAACTGCATTGGAAAAGGCCCTCAAATCTGGATCTGATGGAAAAGAAACTAGTGATCCTGCAAAATCTGCCTCAGGAAAGAGAAAGGATGTGATTCTTAGAGGTGTTCTTTCTGTGACAGTAATATCTGCAGAAGATTTGCCGGCTGTAGATCTGATGGGAAAATCTGATCCATTCGTCGTACTTATAATGAAAAAAACTGAGCAAAAACAAAAGAGCAGGGTAACTTTTCGATTTCCCAGTTCTCAATGAACTATGTGCTTCTGAATTTTAGACAGAAAAGAAAAGAAAACTCAATTTATGATAGAAAAGAAAATAATAGAAAACGTGTATGTTTTGTTTATGTTGTTACTTAATTTATAAAGGAAGAGTAAAGAAAACTTAAGTTTTACATTTAGATTAATAGTTTTACCCTTACATTAGTTTTATTGTGTTTGTAACGCAGAGGGTATGACAGAGATTATAAAAGATTTTTTATGTTATTTAGTTTTTTGTTTAAATTTGTCCATTTTTTGACGGAAACTTTGGCAAGAAAAGTAGTCAAGTTTTCTATTTATTTCTTTTCTTTTTTGTTCATTAAAAAACTCGGTAACAAAGGAATTAGACATAAAACTTAAATTTTCCATGTATTTTATTTCTTTTCCGTCCATTTTAAAACTCAGTTACAAAATTTCTTAGAAAACCTTACTTTATTTGTCAACAACTTTTTGCTTATATATGTGATCCCCTTTTTCATTACTTTTGCTTATTTATCTTGCTGTACTATACTACTCCTTCCGTTCCTAAAAGGGTTGTCGTTTTAGAAGAAAAAATTTGTTTCAAAATGTTTATCGTTTACAACTTTCTAGAAGAATAAATTATTTACTTTCCTATATTACCCTTATCTTCTCTCATTGTCCCAATAAATTCTCTTCCTTGTATTAATAGTTTTCAATTTTCCATAAAGGGGTAGTGATGGAATTTCAAATAAATTTTACTAATATCAAATGACTTTCTTAATTCATGTGTCAAAACTTTAAATGATAATCTTTTAGGAACGAAGAGAGTACTATTTATCCCTCGGGCGCCTTATACAGAATCATGAATCTCATATTTTTCCTCATTGTCAGGTAGTAAATAACTCCTTGGATCCAGTTTGGAATCAAACATTTGACTTTGTTGTCGAAGATGGTTTACATGATTTGCTAATGCTGGAAGTCTGGGATCATGACGCTTTCGGAAAGGTACGCTTGTAGTGTTTTACATTTTGTTGATGTTTTGGCAGAAACTTTTTTAGTTAGTCCTATACTCCTATGATATTCAATTTTTTTGCCTCCTTTTGCTAGTAAGGTGGCTTTGAGTTAGTGATCTCATGTTTCAAGCATATGCGGAATTTGTTTTCAGATTTTTTTCCTCCTTCCAATCTAATGCCCTTTTTGTGGGTCAGCGCCTAGGTTACTAGGGAACTCTTATTGCCTTGCATTTTGCGTATCGGGTACTATTGTTCCGAATCGTGATACGATAACTAAATGTCTTGTGCATTTCACCATAGGTAGCGTTCCACGTACCCGATTTTGTTCTGCGTACCAAGTTAATCAGCGTTCCTGGCAACCATGGACTAAGGCTGTAAACGAGACAACACAATTCGGGCTCGACTCGAAAAAAAACGAGCGAGACTCGAATTCATTAATAATATGATCCAAGTTTGAGCATTAAAAATAATTCGAATAAAAATATGAGAAGAATCTGAGTAAGGTTATACTCGACTCGTTTAAGATTCAGACTACTTGAATTCTTGATTGTGATTCGATACATACTCGGTTGATACATATTCGATTAGATGTTCGATACATTCTCTTATAATATATACAAATATAAATCAAATTAGGATAATTAATTATGATTTGGTTTTGTTTTTAATTTTAATTTTGATTTTATATTTGTAAAGTGTAATAGTAAATATATTTTCTCATTTTCTAAGTAAAATAGCAAATTCAATTTATAATTATATTTATTATAAAACTAGTTATTATGTGGAGATTCGAATTCGAGCTTGAATTTGATGCTCGCGGGTAGTTTGAATAAATATTCGAGTCGAGTCGGATCGAATTCGAGTAATAAATATTCAAGTCGAGTCGAGTCGAATCTGAGTAGAAATTTTCAAATACAATTCGAATTCGAGTACGAATTTATCATTTCGAGTCGAATTTGAGTAGCTCTTTGTTCGCTTCGATTCGATTCGTTTACACTTAACCACGGTCAGGGCAAACTGTGGACTTTATATATGATATCAAGGGTGTGATAACATTTGTTGTGCAGTTGTACTAACCTCAGTTAAATGTCTCAGGATAAAATGGGAAGATGTATCATGACACTTACTAGGGTTATATTAGAAGGGGAATTCACAGAGACCTTCCATGTAGATGGGACTAAATCGGGAAAATTAAATTTGCATCTCAAGTGGACTGCACAACCAATATTCCGGGATTAATTACAGCAAACGCCTGAAATTTCCGTTGCTGCAGATTCTTCGTTTCAAATCTTCTAGCAAGATTTTTAAGCACGGGGCGTGACAAAATTTATTCGAATGCGGATAAAAATTGATAAAAGATGTATAAAGAAGAAGAAATATTTTGTAATGTAGAGGAATGCAGGTAGATTATGTGATTTTTTTTTTGTTCTGTCGTCATTCCACTCTCCATTCCATTTTAGTTGAAATGAGTTATTCCATACACTGCCTCTCTCAATTCATAAATTTGGGAGGAATAAAAATAATTTAATTCATTCCAATCGTAACTAAACATAATTTTTTTCATTTTATAGGAATGAGTCATTTCATTCCCATCTTCATTGTTCTAATCCAAACGTAGCAAATTTGTATGCTCTTGTAATTGCTGTTGAATTTTGAAACACACATTACATGATTCTTTTTATATTTTTTTTAATATATCAAGTTATAGATTTAATTCAAGTACTCTGTTGATGAGGAGTATTAAATATTCCTTTTATTGATTAGTTTTTTTAGAATTTGAGTGGGCCATTTGAAATGAATTCACGTATCAAATAAAAAAGTTTTCAACCAGCGGTACAGATTGAAAGTAAATTGTTTTAGGTTCTCACCTAGTTCTCTTTTGACTCTTTTTCACATTTACACTCTATTTCTGAGTTTTGGACGGAAAAGAAAAGAACAGAAAACTTAAATTAGAATAGAAAAGAAAAAAAAGAATAGAAAACTTGAAGTTTTCTTTTGTGTTTTTTCTGAGTTTTTAATAAATAAGAACAGAAAATTCATAAATAGTATATTTGATGGATGAAACGTTATATTTGGATCGAGAGAATGAAATAAATAAAAGAATGACATAAAAATAGTATATTTGATGATTATTTTGAAGGGTAAATCGTTCTAATAGAATGAAAATTCATTTTATCCCTTTGTTTTTTTATTTCATGTAGAGAATGTGAAATAAAATTTATTTCGATAGAATGAATATATATGATAATTTTGACATTATATGACAACAACTATTACCACCAACAACCAAACATATACTTAAAAGGGAATATTCACTTGAACTGTGTGTTTAGCATGTGACCTAAGGACACATGTTAAGAAATTCCTACTTAAAATATCTTAAGATTATTTTATTTCGTCCTCTATTTCATTCATTAAATGTAAGGGTGTAAACGAACCGAGTCGAGTCGAGTATTGAGTTGCTCAAATTTGGTTCACAAAATTTATCGAGTATAAAATAAGGTTTGATTGAGGTTCATTTAGCTACCGAGTCGAGCACGATTTCGAATCGAGCCCGAGTAATTTGAACTTTTCGAACGAATATGATCCGAGTATCAATAAAAATTTATAATTTAAAGAGATTTGAGTAATTTATCGAACTTTAAAATTTGCTCATGACTCATTTATATTTCGAGTCGTACTCGAATCGAACTTTTAGTCGAGCGAGTACGAATCGAGTCCGAACTGTTTGCTCATTTTACAGCCTTAATTAAATGTATAAATAGTTCAGACTAAAGGTTGTTTTCATCCTCATGAGTCGTAACCAACTAGCTACTTAAAGAAAAAAGGAACTAAAATCTGGATCATGTTTTGATGCAAGCTAGCTAGGCAGGCTGGCTGGATTCACTACTTTCCAGATCAAATTAATGAAACGTAACTTTCACTATTTTTAATTAATCAGCTCAGAACAATTGCATAACATATATATGTAACAATCGGACACCTTTTGGGAACTGGAAAATTGAACCGGTTCAATTTTTTTTTTCTTTCGACTCTTAACAAATTTATAATATTTATTGTAACGAGAATTTTTACAGAATTCAATGATTTAGGTGTAATTTAGATACATGTAAAAAATAAAAAATTAATCATGTGCCAGGAACCAGATTGTTTTATGAATAGAATATTATCTAGAGAACAGACTGTATAATCCTATTTTTTATATATATTCAAATTACACATAAATCACTTTATTTTATAAAAATTCTAATTTTAATAAATATTATAAATTTTTTGAGAGTCAAAAGAAGAAAAATAAATAAATTGGACTAGTCCAATTTTCCGGTCCCAAAGTCCCCGTAGAAGGACTCTGTACGTATATACACTCCTCCGTTGACTCACTATTTATATAAAATGAAAAAATAATTTTAATTACTTCAATTTTAAAATAAATAACCAATATAACTTTTAAAAGTATAAATATAGCGATGAATTAAAGTTTCGATCTACTTGAAGAAAAGCTATTAAAAAGTTTTATGTATTTAATTTACACAACCATTTTGTTATCTTTGAATATAATTTTTTTTCTTTCAAAAGGCTAAGAATCTTATTTTTTCTGATTAAAAAAAACTCACGTTCAAGAGGCTTGGATATGATATGGGCATATAACCATATAGAATCTTTGTAATAAACTTTATAAATTATAGCATCAAGTTTGCTTTTTAAAAGCCAATATTGGATGTTTATAAATTTAAAATTGATGTAATTCATAGAACTTTTTAATACAATAAATCTTGACCGTCTTGTGACCAATACTAGTAATTTTAGGTAATTTATAATTTACGTAGTTTTATTGTTAAAAACTAAATGAATTTATATCAATTATAAACTTTAAAAAATATTTTAAATTAACTTTAAAAAATCACTAATTTTGATCCTATATTTTTGGACAAAGGTAGTATTGAGAAACCTGTTAAGAATAGGGTTTACACCAACACGACATTATTTCGGGTTTCCATCCTCGAAAAGTCGACATAATCTTTGGGCCTTCACAATTGTAAACTTGGGCTCGCCTACAACTGCAGCCCGTGTCTATGGGTGGGTTAAATACTTAAATTGCAAATCCTATTGGATCATGAGTTAAAAGTTGAGTCCTTTACAAAACTATACAACAATTAAAAAGTAATTACACTATTAGTGCATCCACAAAATAATTACAAAAACAGTGCAAAAAATTCAAACCATTCAATTTCACATTAAATAAGGAAACCTAAAATCAAGGAGAACTAATAATTCAAATTCAAATCTTTTGGATCTAACAACAATTTCAAATCCATAATTCAAAATTTAAATCAAAATGAGTAAATTAAAAACAAAAAATTATGAAGGAGCTACTATTCATCATCCTCATGCCCCGCCTCCCGCCGCTGCTATATCGCCATCGTCGCCGCCACCGCTATTTTGCCGCCTCCGCCGCCGCCGCCGCCGCTATATCGCCGGAGTTGCTATTCTGAATTTTTTTGACGATTTGGTTATCCACAAAAATTAAAATGGTTACCTTTATACGAAGTTTGGCAATCAACTGCATCACATTCAAAATAAAATTGGTAATCAAATAAAACTGAATTGGTTACCTTATCGGAAGGTTTGGTAACCAACTGCATGAAGGAGAAGGAGGGGAGGGGGTGGGGAGGGGGCAGGAGGAGGAGAAAGGGGGTGGAAGGAAGAGGAGGGCGACGGGGGGCGGAGGGAGGGGGTGGGGCGTGGGCGGGGGGAGGAGAAGGGAGGCGGTGATGATTGAATTGCAGTGGCGTTGAAATGGAGTGGGAGAGAATCGTGGGAGAGATAATAAAATAATAATTAATGGGAAGAGATAAGGGAGAGAATCATGGGTCATAATTAAAGAGATAAGAATGCACTTTTTTTGTAATTAAATATTGCATATGCACTAATTTTATAAATAGTTTATTTATGCATTTTTTTGTAATATTTTATTAAAATGTACTATAATATGTAATTTATCCTTAAAAGTTACATGGTGGCAATAACCATCCTATTTCCAAAAGGAATTCTTTCTTTTTTTAAAAAAAATAAAGAATAACCCAAAATTTTAGTACGTATTGGATTCGAAAAATCCCAAAAATTGGTCTCCTACATTAATTGGGAGTCAAGCAAAGCAAATTAAAAACAAGTAAGCTAGGCTAGCAATATATATACTACAACTACTATATATATATATATATATATATATATATATATATATTTTTAAGTAAGCTAGGCTAGCAATATATATACTACAACTACTATATATATATATATATATATATATATATATATATATATATATATATATTGAGGGAAAGACATCGAGGTTAAGGAGTTGCCGGATAACAGGTATTTGTTTCGTTTCTTTCATGTTCCGGATCTGGAGAGGGTTTTGCAAGATGGGCCATGGTCTTTCGTTAACAATATCCTCTTTCTTCATCGTTTGCTGCCGGGAGAGCAATTTTCCCATATCCCTTTGAATGTGGTGGAGATGTGGGTTCAGGTCTTTGATCTTCCTATTGGATTCATGTCATCGAAGGTCGGTCAGGCTGTTGGGAACTATATTGGTCGTTTTGTTAACTCTGATGTTCGTAATGTTGACGGCAATATCAAGACTTTTATGCGAGTAAGAGTGGCTATGGATATCCGTAAGCTTATAGTGAGGAAGATGAAGCTTAAGCGGGAGGGCAATGGTGCTTGGTTCTGGGTTAACTTCAGATATGAGCGCCTCCCAACATTTTGTTTCTATTGTGGTTTTATGGGTCACTCTGATAAATTCTGTGTTAAGTTGCTAGATAATCCATCTCCTCTGCATCCGTCTGAGTTTGTTTATGGTATTTGGCTCCGGGCAAAACCAAGGCATTTGGTTAATAGTCCGGCGGAGAAGTGGTTGAGTCAGTCCGGCAAGGAATTCCATGCTCCAGCGGCTGCTGAAGAGGTAGACGGAATGCAGGCTGATAGGGTTTCTCCTAATGCTCAGGAGTCTATTGCGGCAGTTGCCGTGTTAAGCAAGCAAATCCCGACTTCAGCGGAGGTGAGCAAGGATCACGCTCCCTCTCTCTTGTTATCCCAAGATTCTGGGGGTGTAATTGAGGCTCCTAAAAATCAGCTTGTTGTTAACTCTCTTGATAAGGATATGTTTTATTCTAAAGGGGTTGTTATTGGTGAACAGAAGCGTAGGAGGATGGTTGGAAGTGGTGAGGTGGACGGTGCTACTAATACGGGCTCTAACTCGGTGGCTTCGGTTGGGCTTGTAATGGATAATCCGACTCCAAAAAACGGATTGAAGGTGGGCTCTGGATATCAGGCCCGCCGAGACAAATGACAACCTTGAGTTGGAACTATCATGGGTTAGGTAATCCACGGACAGTTCAGGCCCTAGCAGACTTAGTCCGTCAGTTTAAGCCTAGTTTTATTTTTCTTGCTGAAACTATGTTATCACGTGATTGTTTGCATTCAATAAAATCTTGTTTGGGTTATGATGGTGTTTTTGCAGTAAGTAGTGTTGGCCATGGAAGGGGTATTGCCTTTATGTGGAAATGAAAAGATAGTGCTCATCTTCTGATCATCATATAGATGTTGTTAATCTCCCCGATATGCCTACATGGCGACTTACTAATTTCTATGGTCATGCGACTCGCTCAAACCGCCACTTATCATGGTCTTTTCTCTGACATCTAAGTTACCAATCTTCTCTCCCGTGGTGTTGTTTAGGGGACTTTAATGATCTACTTTCTTCAGATGAAAAGCGAGGTGTTGTTAGTCATCCTCAGTGGCTCTTCGATGGTTTTCGCAAAGCGATTGATGATAGCGGGCTTCATGATATTGGTATGGACGGTTACCCTTTCACTTGGGAGCGTCAACTGGGTTTTTCGAACCATGTTGAGGAGAGGCTGGATAGAGCGTTGGCCTCTTCGGCTTGGTGTTTTGAGTTTATTGATGTAAATCTTCGCAATTTGGAGGTTTCGATTTTGGATCATTCGGCGATTCTCTTGAATTTTCTGCTTTCACATCAGGTTTATAGAACTCAAAAATTTTGTTTTGAGAATCTTTGGTTACGTGAACCCCAGTGTAAGGAAATTTTTACTTCTAGCTGGCAGTGTAGTGAGGGTCGGCCTATCCAGTTAAGGCTGAAGGCGTTTAGGGTGGATCTCTTGGAGTGGGGTGCCCATTTGGCTCAACAATTTTGGGGTCGGTTGGCAGCTATTAAAGCAGAGATGAAGGTAGTTCATCCCCGGAGAGATGCGATCTCTAAGGCCAGGTATGAGCATTTGAAGTCTAATTATAATTTAATCCTTTCTCAGCAAGAGGATTTTTGGAAATAAAGGTCCAAACATCTATGGCTTCAAGCTGGAGATTCTAATTCGAAGTTTTTTCACAAATCGGCCAAATCACGGAGGAAGAATAATTTGGTTTTGGCTCTTAAGGATGCTCGTGGGTAGTGGCATGAATGGGACAATGGTCTTCCTGATCTTTTGCAATCTTATTTCCAGACCATTTTTACGTCTAGTGGGTCTCAAGGGCAGCAGGTAATTTCCTGTATTGACTTTAGACTTGACCTCTTTCAGGATAATTCTTTGATTGCTCCTTTTACTAAGGACGATGTTCGGGTGGCTGTTTTCTCTATGCATCCTGATAAGTCTCTAGGTCCGGACGGAATGAACCCTGCTTTTTATCAAAAGTTTTGGGGAGTGGTGAGTGATTCGTTCTCTGCTGCTTGCCTCACTTTCCTTCAGAATTCTGCTTTTTCAGTTGTCCTAAATGACACAAATATTATTTTGATTCCAAAAAAGTCAAAGCCAGAGTTTGTTATTGCCTTTCGCCCTATTTCCTTATGTAATGTGTTGTATAAAATAGTGGCAAAGATGTTGGCCAATAGATTGAAGTGTGTGTTGGATTCGGTGATCTCGGAACAACAGAGTGAGTTTATTCCTGGGCGCTTGATTACTGATAACATCATGATTGCTTATGAGGTTGTTCACTGTCTTAAACGTAGGCGTCAAGGAAAAACGGAATATACGGCGTTGAAGATTGACATGAGTAAAGCCTATGATAGGCTAGAATGGGATTATCTCTGGTCTGTATTTGATCGGATGGGTTTTCCCTCCGAGTGGATTCAGTGAATGAAAATGTGTGTCTCAACTGTTTGCTACTCAATTTCTCATAATGGTACTAATTTGGATCCTATAGTTCCGTCACGAGGGTTACGCCAAGGTTGCCCCTTGTCTCCATACCTTTTTATTTTATGTGCCGAAGGTTTTTCTGCTATGCTACGTCGCTATGAGAGAATAGGTTTGATTCATGGTTACTTGGTTGCGCGGGGGGCGCCAATTATGTCTCACCTTTTGTTCGCTGATGATATTTACTTATTTTTTAAGGCTACGCGTCGAGAGTGTCAGTTTATTCAGCGGTGTATTGATGCTTATGAGACCGCCTCGGGTCAAAAGATAAATTTCCAAAAGTCATCGATTTTGTTTAGTTCTAACACCTCGGCAGCTGTGCAGACCAAATTATGTAATCGGCTGGGTGTGGTTTTGACTTCGGATCAGAGTAAATACCTGGGTTTGCCATCTTTTGTTGGGAAGAATAAGAAGAGGGTCCTATCTTTTGTGAAGGAAAAGATTTGGGCTAGGATGTCAAGTTGGAAGAATAAATTGCTTTCAAAGGCAGGGAAAGAAATTTTGATTAAAAGTGTGGCTCAGGCCCTCCCTATGTTTGCAATGAGTGTTTTTTTGCTTCCCAAGGAGCTTTGTGCGGAGTTAGAAGGTATGATGAGCAGATTTTGGTGGAGTAATAAGGCCGATAGTTCTGGAGGAATTCATTGGATGAACTGGAATAAGCTTTGTGCTAGGAAGGGTTATGGTGGCTTGAGTTTTGAGAAACTTCGGGAGTTTAATGTTGCTATGATTGGTAAGAATAGGTGGCGTCTTATGACTCGCCCTACTTCTTTGGTAGCTAGAATCTATAAAGCCCGCTATTATCCTAAGACTTCGTTTTTAAACGCTCCATCTGCTCAGAACCCTAGTTACATCTAGAAAAGCTAGCAAGCGGCTCAGCTTATTCTTTGTCAGGGAGCTCGATGGCGGGTGGGAAGTGGGCGTAGTATAAATGTTTGGACAGAACCATGGCTGCCAGATGATGATAACCCGTGCCCTCAGACCCCCCGAGTTCCAGGAACGAAATCTGCGTGTGTGAGTGATTTGTTGATCCCAAATAGTATGCAGTGGGATGTGGACCTTTTATGTGATTTATTTGATGTTAGGGATAGCTCTTTAATTCAGCAGATTTCGCTAAGCCGTCGTGTGTCTCAGGATGTTTTGTATTGGCGATGGGAGAATCGAGGGTGCTACAGTGTTCGAAGTGCTTATGATGCTCAGGTTAGTGCTCTTTCGTCTCTGAATGTTTATCATGATTCAGGTGTTTGGAATAAAATTTGGTCTCTAAAGCTCCCTCCTAAAGTGAAACATCTGGTGTGGAGGTTGTGTTCGGGTTGCTTACCTACCAAGGATCGCCTTCGAATGAAACGAGTTGAGGTGGATGGTTCCTGCCTAGTTTGTAAGACAGGAGTAGAGTCCGCAACTCATACGTTTATGTCCTGCCCTTTCGCTAAGAATTACTGGCAGTTGCTGGTCGCCCCTCCAATTCCGATTGGTGTCCCTGATGTTTTCCAGTGGGTAGTTGCTGTTATTGGCAGCTCCTCCAACGATGTTGCTGCTATGTTTTGTATGGTTCTTTGGTGTTTATGGCGTAATAGAAACGAGGTTCTGTGGAATGGCAAGGCTCAGCAACCTATAAGCCTTCTCAATCTTGCAAGATCATTTCTTCACCAATGGACAGCAGCTCAAGGGCCTGTGGTTTATGGTTCTCTACCGGGAGTTGATGAAGGTTTGCTTCGCTGGGTTAAACCCAGGCCTGGGTCTTTCAAATGTAATTTTGATGGGGCTTTTTTTTTCTGGTTCCAATCGGCTTAGCTATGGGTGGGTGGTTCGGGATGACAATGGCTCATTGGTTGCTACTGGTCATGGCAGTTTGGTCGGCCCCTCCAATCCAGAGCTCGCAGAAGCACTGGGTTGTAAAGAAGCTCTTAGTTGGTTGAAGGCTCGTTCGATGTCAAAGGTTGTGACTTGAGTCGGATGCTTTCAATCTTGTGCAAGCTCTAAATTCTACTGTTTCATATCCAGGACCGCTTGGTTTAGTCTTGGATGATTGTAAGGAGCTGTGTTTAGCAATTGATGTTAGTCGTATTCGTTTTGTTAGGAGGTTAGCGAATCAAGTCGCTCATTGTTTAGCCCGTGCTTCTGATTATGTGTCTGATGCTTAGGTTTGGGAGGGATCTCCCCCAAATTTCCTTTGTAATTCACTACTTTTTGATCTATAATAGAATTCCCCATTGTCTCAAAAAAAAATATTGAGGGAAAGAAGAAGAAAGAGAGGTAGGTAGGTAGGGTAATTCATATGGCCAAAAAGTTAACAGCAGAATCGGACTTCATTGTTGAACCAGGATTCACACAATCACCTACAGAATTTTTGGGGTTGGAACTCTACCTCCTCATCAATGAAGGTGAAAAAGATGGCGAAGCCAGCAAGATCGAAAGCCCTAATTCTATTTTATCAACAAGATGCAGACAAGAAGGAGAAACCATGTCAACAAAAGATAAATCTTGATGCTATAATAGCAGTTTTTAAACAGTGGCCGGGACTGATAAGTAGATGATGATAAGCTAAAAAAAAAGAATAAGAATATTATATTAGTTTCTTGAGTTTTATTTTTAATAGCTAAGTTGATGGCAAACTCTCTAGTTTAGCTGTTGCATGTATGATAATTCTGAATTCAGGTTTGTGAAATCGTGTACTAAACTAATTGACTGAATATACTCATTAATTATATTAGCATGCATTTGTAGTTCCAATCGAAATATTAATTTGAATATATTTAGTTATTTTAATTTTGGTTTTAAATTTTGCGCTATAAATTTTAAGGGTTGTTGTGCTTTGCACGTGACCTCTCTTTTTTATTCGGGAAGGGGGTGTTACAATGTATCTATGTAATATATATATATATATATATATATATATATATATATATATCCTAATTCAATGTACCACTCAAGTACATGTATCCCTTTAATACATGTATATGTATTTATATCTGATTCATTTCCTCTTAATCTTTGCAAGCCTATAAGTAGAGGCATATTGTTTGATGAAGAGAATACAAAATGATGTGGATGGTAGTTATTAGTTTGACCATTGGACTCATTCATATATGGTGGAACATCCACTCATTATAATTCGACACATAATTTTGTTTCCACTTTTTTGTAGCAATTTTTTGTTATGGTAAGATTACTCATTTATATTTACTTACATAACGTATTGGTGCATGTTAAAAAAAATGCATTATTGTGCTATAACATAAAAAGGACACAGATGGAAACAGAACATAGAACCATTAAGCACTAGTGGTCTAGTGGTTGAATAGTACCCTGCTACAGTACAGACCCGGGTTCGATTCCCAGCTGGTGCAAAGTCTGAGCTGTGAAGAAGCTTTACGCTTCAAGTGAATTTTTTATTCACCTTTTTTTTATTCACATTTTGAAATAAATTTATGAATTCTTTATTTATTTTTTTAGGCTGCGTCTGCATTTAAATTGTTTTGTAATCCAATTAGAATTCCTTGGATAACAAACTCTCTCGTATTGTATTTTAATAGAAATTCAAATTTATTATTTTTAACTGAATTTGTAACAATTTTTTCTCCATTTGATAAGTTGAGGTTACAAGACTACGTTGAATCAAACTAAGAATCCATAATTAGAAACAAATATTATATTTTCAGTGACAATACTAACTACAAAACTTCATCTGCCAACAGCTAGTGAAATACTCCGTCCGTCCGTCCTCAAAATGATGGCATAAATACATTTTTTACACAAAATAAGAAAAGTGATGTGACCTTTTATTTTTTTATACTAATAAACTCCACTACATATTTATCCATTGCTTTTTGCACATTAGGCCATGATCCTTTTAAGGAGGATATGAGTATAACTTTGGCAAATATTGGAGGAAATTGAATGTAAAGTATAATAGATAAGATTCTGGTCCAATATTTTAGCTTTTTTCGGCAAAAAGCACCTTTACCCCTCCGTGGTCGTCGATTTGTAAGCAATTGGCCACTCAACTTTAAAAATATTCAATTGACCCATTGTGCTTTTTAAAAATGAAAATTCAGGCCATTCCATCCAATTTTCGCCACAGGCGTTAAAAACTCAGTTGTGATTTCCTACGTGCCTTTTTTTTAAAAAAACAACAAAATACGTGGATTTGTTGATGTGTACATTAAGGCCAATCAGTTAGGCTATCGTGGAATGGGCGGGAGGAAAGGAATAAAGAAATAAGTGGGAATACAACTAAAACTGACACCAAACTAAAGAAATGAGAAACAAATTTACTAGGGCTCAAAAGTGCACTTTTGTCTGAGACGAAATCGAGGAAGAAGGTGGGTCTCAGGCGAGTGCAAGTGACGAAGAAGGTGGGGGACCATTTCAAGAAAGTTAGGGTTTGGATTTTCTACCAAACAAGTAAGTTTTATCTGGGTTGCACCCATTTTTGTCTGATAAATTAAATATAACACTCCTTTTCATTTGGGTTTTTGTTATAATCGAAGGTATGGTGGGGTTTTGGTACAAAAGCTGTTCTATTGTAAATCAAACTTTGGTTTAAAGTGGCTTTGTCCCCATTTAAATATTATTGTGGTTTAAAGTGGGTTTCAATTTATTAACAGTGATTAAAGTAAAATATGTGACTCTGTATTGTTGTTTGTGTTCACAAATTTTGAGTAGTTAATTTCTTTAATGTTTACAAAGTATAAAAGTGGGAATACAAATTTAGTCTCATTGGCTCTGTAATTTGTGTGACTCTGTTATGGCCTTAATGTTTACTGTTATCTCTCTTTTGGTGGCCCTATAATTTGTTTAATGTTTACAGTTGTGTTTATTGGTTAATGTTGGTGATTACTTTGTTTATTTAGTATGGTTAATGTTGGTCATTACTTTGTTTATTAACTTAATGGTCATGGTACTAAGTGTGCATTATGTTTCATGCAACATGAACTACTTTGATGTTGAATTGTACCATGGAGGTCAGTTTGTTACTAAGGAGGATGGATCATATGTCTATGAGGGTGAAAGGAAAGAAACTTATGAGGGGGCTGATGGAGATTACTTGAAAGTTGACATGATGGTGAAGATGGTAAAACACCTAGGGTATAAAAGAGACTTTGCTATGTACTTCAAATTGGTAGGGTTTACTTTAAAGAATGGTCTAGAACTTCTTCATGATGACAATAGTGTAAGACTGCTAATTGAAGAAGCTCTAAAAACTGGGAAGATGGATATATACTGTGACCATGAGGATAAAGAAGAAACAGCTGCTGAGGTTGATGTCAGAGATGAGGAAGCACCAAAGCATATAGATGATGATGATAGTGATGAGGAAAGTGCTGAGGAAAGTGATGAGGAGTTAAGTGGTGCTAGTGATGATGATGGGAATGAGGAGTTGATAAATATAAGGAAAAGAAAGAATGAGATAAAAAAACAAAAGAACAAGAGTTGGTTGTTGAGTGTGAAGCAAACATTGCTGAAGAACCAGTTGATGCTGGTGACTTACAAGTTGAGGAGGTTGGGGCTCAACCTATCTCAAGAGAGCAGCCTGAGGCCTCAAGTAATGCTAAAGGTAATGCCTCCTCTAAATCAACTACATGTAAGGCTAAAAATCCAACGGTGGCTGAACCAAATGTGGATGTTGGTACACAAGAGAGCACTAGCATGGGGGAAAAGCCTAGGAAAGCTAGAAAAACCAATAATGTAGAAGAGGTTGAACCAATATTTTCAGATGATGAGGATGAATTGGGGTTTGGGACAAAAAGAATGAAGCCTTGGGTAGAAAATGAAGAAGATTCTGATGATGAGATTCCTCCTAGTAGTGAATCTAGTAGTAACAGTGAATGGGAATGAGAGGAGCCACAGAGGAAAGTGAAAAGGATTCCGCCAGCATATAATCCCAACACTCCAATTAGCAAGACAAAATTTGAAGTTGATATGACATTCACTGGACCTGAACAATGTAGAGAAGCTATTGTGAATTATGCAGTTGGTTATGGAAAGGGAATATATTTTTCTTGTAATGAGAAAACAAGAATACAAGCAAAGTGTGCTAAGAACTGTCCATGGGGGTTATGGGCTAGTTATGTGCCAAGGGAGAAGGTGTTCCAAATTAAATCATACAATGAGAAGCATTATTGTGTGAGGAAAATAAGGATTAGGATTGTTAGGTCTAGATGGTTGGTTGACAAGTTTGGGAGTATGGGAATGAGATTCTAGCTACAAATCCTGGTAGCACAGTCCAAATTAGAGGTGATGGAGGCACTCCACCTAGATTCCAGAGAATATACATTTGTTTTAAAGTTGTGAAACAAAATTGGTTGGAGGGATGCAAACATATAATAGGGATTGATGGTTGTTTCTTAAAGACATACTGCATGGGTGATTTGTTGTCTGCTATTGGTAGGGATGCAAACAACCAAATGTTCCCAATTGCTTGGGCAGTGGTTGAAAGTGAAAACAAGGATTCTTGGAGTTGGTTTCTGAGTCTATTGCTTGAGGATGTTGGCCTGGAATTAGGTAGAGCATGGACCTTGATAACTGACCAACAAAAGGTATAAACAACTACATTATTTTTAACATTGTATTGTCTGTTTTATTACTGGTTATAATATTATGTTATATTAGTACTAAACTTGTTTTTATTGTATTAATGCAAAGGTTTGGTGCCTGCAATACAAGAGCTTTTGCCAGAGGCAGAGCATAGTCTGCATAGATGTTGTGCAAGACACATCTATGCTAACTAGAGGAAGAAATTCCCAGGAGCATCCTTGAAGGTGATGTTTTGGAGAGCAGCCAAGGCCAATAATCCTCATGATTTCAGAAGGGCAATAGTTGACATCAGGAAGGAGAGTAAGGATGCTCACACTCATCTTTTAAATATTCCTCCCAAACAGTGGAGCAAGGCATTTTATTCTTGTGAAACCAAATGTGATGTGGTGATTAATAACATGTCTGAATGTTTTAATAGTTGGATCTTAGAGGCTAGGTATAAACCACTACTAACAACGTTTGAAGATATAAAAACACAAGTCATGGGTAGAATTCATTCAAAGAGAGATGAGATGCAAAAAATAGAGGCCAAGTTATGTCCTAGGATTATAACAAAGGTTAATAAGGCCATTGAGTTAACCAAATATTGTGAGTATGAATGGGATGGGGGGCATAAGTTTGAAGTGTTTGATAAGAGTGGGAAATACAAGGTAGACATAGAGGTTAAGACTTATTCGTGTGGGGTATGGCAGTTATCTGGCATTCCTTGCCACCATGGAGCAATTGGAATCCTTCACATGGAACAACCAATTGAGAACTATGTTGATTCCTGCTATTATGTAGAAACTTATATTAAATCGTATAACCACTTGTTAAGTCCAATGGGGGGGTTCAAATGAATGGCCTCCTGCCAACATGACAATATTGTTGCCTCCACCAACCAAGAAGATAGCAGGCAGACCAAAGAAAAATAAGAGGAAGGATCCTAATAAAGAGCCTAAGAGTAAGACCAAGTCATCTAGGAAAGGGACACCTGTTAGGTGTTCTATGTGCAAAGAGTATGGGCATAACAAGTTGGGTTGTAAGATGACACCAGTTGAACAAGCAAGTACTGAACCTACTGGAGACAATCTACCCCACAACAATCTGGGATTGAACCAAGGCCTGCTAAGCTAAGGGTAAGCTATAACCAATCCTTATTCTGTTTCAATGATATAAACCAATATTATTTTAAATATTGTTCTATTTTGCAGGTTAAAAGGAAAGAAAGACTAAGTCAAGGAAAAAAGTCTAGTGGAGGAAAACAACCTATCCCAAAAGAAGTAAGCGTGTATTTATAATCCAGAAAGTTATAAGTGTATCAATGTTTGTTCAATGCCTAAGACTAATTGCAATTATGCATGTAGGTAAGGAAAATTCCAAGGATGGTAGCAAGTGTAGGTGGACCATCTCATGTTGCAAGTGGGCCATCTACAGTGCAAGTGAAATTTCTAGAATGGCAGCAAGTGAAACTTCTAGAATGGCAGTAAGTGAAGGTGGACCATCAAATAGTGACACTAGTGTGTGGAGAGTAAAGGGCAAAAGAACTCATGTCCATTGGGAGTGGAGTGATTAGAGTGAACCTACGAGTAGTACTTGATAAGAATTATTAAATCATACAGTAGTTTATTAGTTGGCTTTGAATGCTAGTATATATATATTTTTGGCAATCTACATTGAAGGTGGATGTATGAATGTATTAAGCAATACTATGATTTTCTGACTTGATGACAATTTATTAATGCTATATTTTGGTGATCAATTTCTATTTTGGTTGGTACTTGGCTTTGGTTATGTTAAGCTGAAGTTGGTAATGTATGGTTGTATTAAGCAGTTTGTACTTATGGCAATATGGCATGTATGGTTGAACCACTTGTTTTTTGTTCTGTTTTTGCCATGGACCAATTGTTCTTTGTTCTGGTTTTGGCAGAGGACTTGTTCTTTTGTGTTTTGGCTACAATTGGTCATAATTTTTGCTATGAATCCAATTTAGTACAAAAAAACACAATTTAACCATGACAAACATTAACTTCTTTGTGGTTTCAATTCATTACCATTACATCTTTCCTATCACCATCACCCTATTACAATCCACAGCAATGAAAATACATGATGCATTACAATACAGAACATCCAATACAATCAATACATTACCATTACATCATGCAAATCCATGTCAAAATTATAATTACAGTGACAATCCATGACAATACACAACACATTCTAAGTTTTGAGATTCCCTCTTTAAGTCTATCAACTTTCATTTCCTTTATCAGTGTTTCCTTCTTCAAAATTTTCAACTTCAGTTTTGCATTTTTATCCATCACTAAGTTCACCTCATCAACTGGCTTGCTCATCGCACTCATTGCTTCATCTACAATGGAAGGCACTTCAACCCATTCAAAATATCCACAATATCTCCCAGATTCCTATCAAATTTATCAGATCACAAAGTGAAAACAGAGTCACATAACGAACATGATTTAACAGAGAGAGGGATGAAATGAACATTACAAATTGGATGGAGGAAACTAACCCCATAGTTTCAGCAGCCATAAAACCTTTTTCCTTTTAACCTATTTTTCTTCAAAACACAAATTCGTGCTGGTACATCACAATAACACATGTGCATGTTTGCAGCAGTGGTTGACAATGATCTAGATCGTGATGAAGCCGTATCAGATGCACGATAACTTCACACTTACCTCAATACCAGTTATCAAACAAAAGCCCTAATTTTCGTGCACTTGTTGTGTGCAATTTTGTTGAGAAATTGAATCCCTAGTTCTTCAGTTCTGCACTTCAATCACTTTGATCGACGTTTTCCCACTAGATGTCGCTTTCTTCTCAGACCTCAATCGTCGATTTCTAACTTCGTCGCTTTCTTCTCAGAACTCCAACTTCGTCGCTTTCTTCTCAGAACTCCAACTCAATTTCCTGCAACTACCTAACAATCTATACAAATATGCGCACATCAACAAATCCACGTATTTTGTTGTTTTTAAAAAAAAGCCATGTAGGAAATCACATCTGAGTTTTTAACGTCTGTGACGAAAATTGGATGGAATGGCCTGAATTTTCATTTTTAAAAAGCACAATGGGTCAATTGGATATTTTTAAAGTTGAGTGGCCAATTGCTTACAAGTCGACGACCACAGGGGGGTAAAGGTGCTTTTTGCCGCTTTTTTTTTCATTAAAGCTTATCCCATGTGTGCTTATGTGCGTGATTTTCTTTTTTCCAAATTACTACACTTTTTATGCTTTCCACCCGTGCGTATTTTTATTTTTATTTTTATATTCAGAGTTTTTTGCAATAGCATTATTATTAGTTATCAAATCACAACACATTGCTTCTTAACTCTTGTATCCTACCCTACCCTACCTTGCTCAGTTAGGCCAACACAAAATGTTATGTTTGGATAGAAAGAATAGAATAGGAGAATGAATGGAATAGAAGGAATGGAATGAAAAATAGAATGATTCATTACATTCCAACTGGAATGAGTCATTCCATACCTTCCCCGAGGAATAAAATTAATAAATTTAGGAGAAATGAGAATGATTCATTCCATTCCAATGGAGCAATCAAACACAATTTTTTTCATTTCACATAAATGATTTATTCCATTCTCACTCCTTCCTCCAATCCAAACTTAGCATAATAACTTCAACCTTTACTGGAGATATTCAATTATGGGGTCATTTAATTTAATAAGTAGCAATTCAACAAGTACAAATACAAACCCAGAAACATCACAAATTAATGAAGACAAGCTTAACTAATGGAAACTAGATGAGGGTTGAGCAGCACAAAACGGGTGCAGGCCTGTCTATCTAACAAAGAAGAGATAGACAGGCTCAGGGTTTCCACAAGAGTGTGTTCTCTGCAATCATGGAGGTGACGAGATATGGATCCATATTTTAAGCAGGCCTCCTATCCTCCATATACCCTTTGCCCTCCTTCTTCGTTTCTCTCCCCACTCGAATAGATTCCCGGCGGTTTGCAACTCCCTGTTGGAACAAAGGAAAGAAAGAAAGAAAGAAAGAAACATATTTATGAAATAAAAAATGTATTGTTTGTTCCATTTTTTCAGATACTAGTCATCTTATCTAGGATAGGATAACGTGATTTAGTATATGTTCTGATTAGTTACCAATGAGAATGTGTTGATATCAGCTATTTCATGTCTTCCCGTGAGACGGCATTCATTGCCTTCTGTTGGAATTTGGGTATCCAAATGGGGCGCCCATGGAGGGTCCGACCCATTTGGTTATATCAGATAACCCAACTGACCAAGTCAAGAGGACGTTAATATTATGCGCTACGTGATGGTAGTTGGAGGTTTTAATAGGGAAATGGGTTCAACCACTTCGGCTATTAAATACTCATGTCTCATTACTTCAATGTTACCATCATTGGTTTTATTCAGTTGGCCAAATATCAAATACAGAAAGCTATCCCAATACAGAGACCAAACCCAATTGCTACGAACTATGATATAGTGTTCTGTTCTCATACCGTAGTTCATAGACATCATGGGTTACAGAGAATTGGGAATTGCAGGAATTTTTCGCGTCGAAGGTTTTCACGCTATAAGAGGTAAGCCTTTGTCCTTCCTGTTATGTGTAAATATATGAAATAGCATGCTTATTAAATCCTTAACCTTCACCATATGCAGCAATATGTTCTCTGTCCCTCAGACCAAGCTTTTCAATAGCCTTTTTTATCATAGCAAAACCTCCATTGTTCCTCATAGATTTGGTGCTGAAATTGCAAAGTTTCATGAAGAGGGAAATATAGTTCAGAGAATGGGTGTATCACGATTAAATCCGTGATAACTTAATTCACATTAGCAACCCCCATCACCATAAATAAAATCATATTACTTGTAATTTGTGTGCGCACCAGAACCATTGAAATCACCATGTGGAAAAATGTATCCTACTATGAAAAATTTTGCGGGGCAGGCAAAAATATTCTCTAATGCTCAATCTTAAAACAGCAATATCAGATAGGACCGAAAACAAACTGTACAAGTATCTGGTTCAGTGATGAAATAGTGGAAACGCAATGATAAATTGAACAAAAAAAAATACTAACGGGGATAGGCTTGGGATCGAATGAAATAATCACCCCAGCAATCTCAATAATCCTCTGTTAACCAACACAAAAATTTTAGAAGAAACTTTTGTTTTGTGATTAAGTAAAACAACTGACAAGTCCCATCAAAAAAAATTATTTTTGTAGTTCACATAATTTCGTGTATATAGGTATATAGAACTTAAGAGTAACTCCAGAATGTAACGAGCCATCCACAACTCATCTGTTGCCGAAATGCTGTATCCAACTTGAAACTCCCACTATTAAACACGAAGAAAGGTTTGAGTTTCAACAATACTTAAAGAGTAACAATGGAATTCCATTTTTCATTTTTATTTTTTAGTATGCGTAGATTGTGGGTGGTTTATAATTACTAAAAAGCATTCAGAGTATGTAAAACAAGAAATCATCCAAAAGGTTGATCTGACCTGTCCTGGCACGACTTCTCCATTGATGCTACTTATGTTGATGCCAGCATAGAGACATGCTTTATAATGAGCATCAACAATGTCCCTCCCGAAGGCTTTGTCTGCACCAACCCCACAATAGTATGGTCCCTGAAAAGTTTTTTAATTCAAAGTATCACTGTTGGGTCCCGAATATTTGGGTCAAGGACTTGGTTGGGTCTTGACCATATTGGGCCAGTTTGAGTCCAGACAGGAGAATGCTTAGAGATACTCCTAATTATATTGGAACTCTAATTATGGAAAGAGGAGTTGGAGATTGATTTAACTTCCTAAATTCTAGGAGATTTGGTGCAATTCTATTATGAAAGGATACATAAGGGAACCCTAATCCAATTTAGAGATGGATTCTAGCAAGAATGTGAGAACACTATAAATACATGGCTTTACCCTGATTATAAGGTACACACATTATTACTTTTCCAGCACTAGAGCATTAAGCCTCCATTGTTAACCTTATTCAGCCTGTACTTAGTCTCACACCGAAGCTATCCCCCGGCGGCCCAAGCCGTCAAGCTTTTGGTGTTTACCCGTTTTTGAGTAGGATTGGACGCGCTTTGGTGATTGGAGCGCGTGGACGGATCTTGACGTTAACACTTACCAAACAGAATCAATATATATATATACACACACACAAATAAATAACAGATAAAAGTCTGCTGGAAATGCAAAAAATGGAAAGGAAACCTTAGCAAATAACTTGCGTTTTTACGTTTTCATTGAAGTTTTCCTTTGTGTTGTTTATGAGTTTTTAATAGAAAAGAATAAAAAAAATTTAAAAAAAATTCTTGCGTTTTTGAGTTCCAATGAAAAGAAAAATATCACTTTTACAAATTTACCCTTCTATTAATTATAACCATTGAACCATGAATAAAAATATGTAAGATAAATTTAATCAATTTTTTTTTTCATAATTAAATACAAATATCCAAATAAATGTTAAACAAAAATTAATTTTACAAAATCATTGTCATATCATACCCAAAAGTCATCAAACATAATCTGTAGAGCACAAAACTTGAAAAAACTGACAATGAGTATTGTTCATAAAATCTCAATTTAAAATGGTAATCTTATAGTCTCTTTCTTTATTCTTTTCTACTTTGTTTGTTCATTATAGAGGTGTCACAATATACCAAAACCAACTCACCCATCAAAAACTTCTTGCCCAATTTTAATTTTGAACTTCAAAGATTACCTTCAAGTATAAGTAAAGATAATGATGGTAATGATTATCATCATAATGAACAGAAGCCCATATTGTATTAAACGCTTTTCAACTATCATATAACAACCAAATCATAAAACTCATATATTACAAAACTAAATCACAACCTCAAATCAGAACTTCAATTTCTAAACAAAACAGTCTGTAAAATTGAATTTTTTTTAAAAAAAATTGTAGAATGGAGAGAAAAAAGAGGGAGAGAGAGAGATTTTTGGTACCATTTTTATCCAAACTAAAAGCAAAATAAAATCAATGAGTAGACGCAAAGAATGAAAGAGCAAAAAAATAGTACATATGTAAAACCCCCGTCCCACATCGAAAGATATGGGAAAATTTTGTCTGCATATAAGGAAATAAGTTACTACGAATAGTACCTTCAAGTCATGACCTTTTGGGTGAGCCTGTGGTGAGCTAAGATGACCCAAGAAGATACTATTGAGATAGTGGTTTAAGGCTTTATTTTGATGATTTTGATTCGATTCGGACTTGGAATTTGTTCCGGACTCGGGATTTGACCCGGGTTGTTTATATATATAGTATCAAGGCTGACTCTCGAAAGCTCGAGTCAGGTCATCGGATTGGATTACCGGAGGTGGGGACACGAAACCAGCCGATATTATCCCACAATGGCTAAAGAGGCAAAGATTTGGGGATCGTGTGTGTGATCGATTCTGAAGGGGATATCAGAAATTTAAGTAGGGGAGTTTGTAACACCCCAATCCCACATCGAAAGATAAGAAAAAAATTTGTCTGCATATAAGTAAATAAGTTACTACCAATAGTACCTTCAAGTCATAACATATTGGGTGAGCCTATGGTTGACTAAGATAACTCAAGAAGATACTATTGGGTCAATGGTTTAAGGCCTTATTTTGATGGATTTGATTCGATTCGGACTTAAAATTTGAACCAATATTTATTTCGGACTCATGATTTGACCCGAATTATTACGATTCATATCAGGCTTAGGTTTAGTAGATAAAAATAATTTAAAATTTATTATATTGAAAGTTGAGGATAATATGATAATTATAAAAATATTACTTATTCCAATTTCTTTTCCGTCCAAATGAGGCTAATTTTGGACTGAAAACTTTGGCAGAAAAAATGTCCAATTTTTATATCTATTTCTTTTCTTTTTCGTTTATTAAAAAACGAAACATAGGAATTGGAAAGAAAATTTAAATTTTCCGTTTATTTTTTTTTCTTTTCTGTCCATTTTAAAACTCAGAAACAGAGTGTTAGGCTCTGAGATGAAATGTATCTTTAATTTTACAAGTTCTTTAACAAAAAATACCATGTATTTGCATACTTGAGGGCATGTAGTTTTGGTGTATTTTTTTTGTGAAGTGTGCTTTTTTTGTTAATTTTTTAAAGTTTGTTTATGTGTAAAAATTCAATCACTTTTTAATTTTTTTCCCAGGAAATTGTATTTGGCTCCACTTCGATATATACTTTTCCTCTAATACTATTTAATATGCCAAATATTTTTATTTTAGATAAATATAATTAAAATCATCACCTATCATTTAATTTATAATATTAAACAGTCAAAGGTAAGTACTATTTATTAAAAATAATTGTCGACGTCGGAAAAATTAATCCCTCTTCTTATATGTTTTCTTACCCTTTATATTTTCTATGTTGATTTGTCTTGCTTTAGGGGATAGATTTTTAGAAAGAGACCGACATAAAATGTCGACGATTTGAAAAGATTTGATTTTATTGGTCCGAATTAGATAGAGCCGCTAGTTGGTATGAGTTAAATGGTTGTACCAACTCAACCGAGTTTTGAAAGATTTTGCAATATTACCCAATTATTAGACTTTGTTTAATTGGTCTTGGAAACCGAGATTCATAGAGTTCGGGGGCTTGCTTAAGCGGGGGGGGGGGGGGGGGGGAGGTGTTAGGCACCCCCCGACTTCCGTGAAACACGGTTACCGCACTTTTCATTCCCTAATCATTGTGTTTGTGTGTGTGTTGCAGTTAATTGGGCCTAAGTGCTTCATTTAAAAATAGTGTTGTGCTTCGTTGGACCTATATACTAAGTGTTTGATTTATTAAAAAGTTTATTTTTTTGGCAAGAATGCAAACATGATGTTTTGAAAAGTGATTTTCAAACCCTTTCGCTCGCATAGGAATTGAATCCCTTTGATACTTCCATTTTATTCCATATTTGGCTTGTTTTGGTTTTATTCTTGGGATGCGAAGCATCCTCGATAAAATAATATATATATATATATATATATATATATATATAAGTGTCGGGCTCCTTATGGGCATGAAAGCTATCAAAGTATGCCCGGACACTACACATAGGATTTTTATTATTTTGGGAACCTTAAATCCTGATAACCGTTTTAAGGTCCTTTATTTACATTTACGAAATTTGCAAGCTGGCGGTACAACTCAACCAGGTCTATCATTGGAACCGGATCTAGATCCATTTGTTGGATCTTAGATCCTGTAGCTCCTAGGCTCACATAATATCAAATAAATAGCCTGCATAATTGTTGGGTCTCCAACTTTTAGGTTTATTTTGATGATAACAATAATTAGTAAATTAATTAATTAAAAAGGTATAATCCTCTCCATAGGATTTATATTATAAATTATTTTATTTATCTTATTTACTTTGACAAAAAATATTTTCTAAATCTTATTTAATTGATTTTCTTGATCTTGATAATTTAATATAAAATGTTAAATTATTATGATTGCATGCATGAGATAAAAATAAGTTATATGTATGTGTGTGTAAACCATGTATATATATATATATATATATATATATATATATATATATATATATATATATGGCTTTATGATTATAGCTTTTAAAGCATTAATTAAAGCATTGACCATAAATGTGATAATGTTGGAAGTTTGAATTTTTTAGACTATTATTTTGGGACAAAGCATTTGTCTCAAACGTGCATTTGCTTAGCCATTGTTAGGCCGTGATTATTTGGGTCGGTCGGATCTTATTTGTTTTAGGCTTTCCAGGTCAAACCCATTTTTACCCTTGGAGCATTGGGTTATTGTCTAAATGATTATTCAGATAAAGTTTGGGCAGGAGCTGGTAGTGGGGGACAGGTGGCAGATTATGAACTAAAAATTATCCCTAATCTATGGGATTAGCAGGCGGCTGATTGAGGTGATGGGCCCAGCCATCTTTAGCCTTCTTCATTAATGTGGAGTTGACATAATATTGACGGGGTGGAGAGCAAGTATGAAAAAGCCTGCATGCAGCCAGCTGACGTAAGCATCGGGAGAAAACATGCAAGTTGGTGAGATGATATATGGGTACAAGGCACTACACAACGTGGGGGGTAACTTAACATCTTTTTTCTCTCCGGACACTAGAGCACACTAACCTCCATTGTTAAACCTTTTCTCTGACCTGTACTTATTATCACACCGGAGCGATCCCCGGCGGCCCAAAACCGTCGAGACCTGGTGCTGACGTGTTCATTGTGCAGGATTAGGCTCGCTTTTCGTGATTGAGGCGTGCGGCGAGATTTTGGCGTTAACATTGGCGCTAGAAGGAGGGCCTTTAGTGTTTTTGGTTTTCAATCACAACTTATTAAACGTTTTACATTGGGAGTCATGGTGAAAAGCAAAACGTTTACAGCCGAAGGGCAGCCGACGACAGCAAGTTCTTCCCATCCGAGGATCTCCGTGAAAGATAGGCTAGGTCCTTCAAAAAGTATTCATGAAAGGCTTGGGTCACAAGATGTTCCAGAGAAGCCACGGGCAAAAAATCATGGTGGTGTTAAAAGGAAGTTGTTTACTACTCCCGACAAAGAACTTGATAATGATCGAAAATAGGTAGAAGGTACACCACCGAGAGCCCAACACCAAGAAAGACAGTTAGACAAGGCATCTACTCTGGCTAAAATGGCGCAGGAAACCGACATAGCTTTGAAAGTACTCCTGCAACAAAAGGATGATATTGCCAAACAAATGGTTCTTGTGGCTGAGAAAGAAGACGAAGCTTCCAGTTATACTCGACCAAAAAGATGGGGTAGGTCACATAGTCGAAGAGCAAGGAAGAATGAATATTCCAGGCGGGCTGATAGTGGGTCTTGTAGCCATTCTCCTGACAGGAAACGAAGTGGGCCACAAGAATATTCTCCCGAGACTTCGAAAAGAATGCCTCGTATTGAGTATCGTAGAAACAGTAGAAGAGATAGGCGACGAAGCCGTTCAAGAAGTCATTCTCCAGAGAGTCCGAAGAGGGTACATCACACAGGGAGTTCTCGCTCCGGTCGAAGTAACAGACGAAGTCCTTCGGCATCGTTTAATCCAGATGGAAAAGATCAGATTAAACACAATTAGACAAATTCTCCAGGGAAAGAAGTTGCTTCTTCACCCTGGGTGGTGGAGGACGTAGCGAAAGAGATAAAAGAGCTTCGGAAGCAGCTAACAGAGGTTCAACAAGGGAAGAAGACTTTGGACAAAAAAGCGTCTCCCTTCTCATCGAAAATTCTTAAGGAGAAAGCGGATCCCAGTAAAAAGCTACCTCATATGAAAAGTTATGATGGTTCTGGAGATCCATTCGACCACAGCCAAGCATTTGACAGATTGATGGACTATTACAACTATTCAGATGCAGCTAAATGTCAGACGTTCGGATTGACGTTAAGAAAAGACGCAAGGCAATGGATGGGGGCTCTGGCTTCGTATTCGATTGTGTCATGGGTGGATTTGTGTGACAAGTTCCATGCTCGCTTCGGGAGCAATAAGAGAAGGGGAAGGCCCACGGGATCGTTGGCCCAAGTAAGGCAATATTCGAGCGAGACTCTGGGGCAATATGTGAAGAGGTTCCGAGAAGCTGTGGGGAAAGTTTTAGATCTTAACGATCTTCAGGCAGTAGGGTTGTTCCAGAATGGCTTAGATCTGGTGAAATCAGAAAAATTGGTAAAGAAGCTGATGTTCAAGCATCCGAAGAGTTTGGCCGAAGCGTTTGAAAAGGCTGAAGGTTTTATCGTGGTGGAAGAGGCGATGGCTAGCTTGAAGCAGAGCTCTTCGGAAAAAGCGAAAGAGAAAGACAAGGAGAAGCCAGACAGTAATCAGAGAAAGAGTAGTGTCGGTAATGATCAGTTCGAAGGGAATCAAAAGAGGTATAGCAATAACTGGATACCCAGGGGAGATCGTCTGCCCATTCTGACTCAGAAGGTGAATAAGGTATATACGCAAATCAACACGGATCGGGCTACCATTTTGGAATAAATAAAGAACCAACCATACTTCGAACCGCCTAAAAACAATCCCCGACCAGGATCTGGAGATCTTGCTTTATACTGCAATTACCACCAGGTGGTCGGGCATGATACAAATTCCTGCTGGGGTTTGAAGGATCTCATTAAAAGGAAAGTTCAAAGTGGTACTCTGATGCAGTATGTAGCAGGGCGAGAGCAACAAAGGGACAAGCCGAGGAATAAGGAGTTAGCTCAAGTCGCCCAGCCTGTTCAACCAATGTCGAACCAGGCGGTGCGGCATGTTGTAGATGTGATATCTGGGGGAAGCATGGGTAAGGTTGCAGGTAAGAAGAGACGAGGGTATCTGGACTCGATGATGACTCTGGCAGTTAAGCCTATGAAGGCCGAAAGGGCATATCCGGGTTCCATAATCTCCTTTATAGATGAAGATTTTCCTTCGGAACCTATCGAACCACACGAAGGAGCCTTGGTGATCACTGCACAGGTTGGTTAAGTGGATATGAAGAGGATGATGATCGACAATAGCTCTTCGGTGGATATACTGTATGCTCATGCTTATCACCGAATGCCTCTAGATGGTCAGAAGATGGAAATTGGGCAGGAGGCCCCTTTGTATGGTTTCAGTAACGATCCAGTCAAAGTGGCAGGAACCATCGAGCTGCCGGTTGTCTTCAGGACAGTTCCCCAACAGGTTCAAATCATCTGTAAATTTTACGTTGTACATGTTGATTCAGCTTACATTGCCATTTTGGGGAGACCTACTTTGACAGCTCTACAGGCAGTTACTTTAATTCCCCACTTCAAAATTAAGTTTCCTACGCCCCACGGAGTTGGCGAAGTCACAGGAGATTTGAACTTGGCAAGGAGATGTTATCGGAATGCTCTAATCACTTCGGGAGTAGGAGTCAGCAAACAAAAACACACCATGGCCATTGAAATGGAGCCATTCACAGAAAGTGGAACAGAGCCCTTAGTCTTACCCGTGGAGGAAACCGAAGAGATCGAGTTGATTCTGGGAAAGAAAGAAAAAATGGTGAAAATCGGTTTAGGGCTTCCAGAGCCTTTTCGGACAAATTTTATGGAGTTGCTTCGATGTTATGCCGATGTCTTTGCTTGGGTTCCCAATGATATGCCGAGGGTAAGTCGAAAAGTGGCTGAACACAGATTACAGGTGGATCCAGCTAAGAAGCCAGTTCGGCAGAAGAGAAGGATCTTCGCATCGGAAAGACAGAAAATAATTGATGAGGAGATCACCAAGTTACTAGATGCAGACTTTATCTTCGAGATTGATTATCCAGAGTGGATGGCAAACGTGGTTCTGGTATAGAAGCATAATGGCAAATGGCGAGTTTGTATAGACTACACTGATCTGAATAAGGCGTGCCCGAAGGACTTCTATCCTCTGCCTCATATTGACCAACTTATTTATGCAACTTCGGGGTACGCTTTGCTTAGTTTTATGGATGCTTTTTCGGGATATCATCAAATTTCTATGTGCAAGGAGGATGTACCGAAGACAGCTTTCATTACTCATCGGTCAATATATGCTTACAAGAAAATGATGTTCGGTCTGATCAATGCGGGGGCTACTTACCAAAGGATGATGAACCACGTCTTCAAGAAGCAGCTAGGAAAGAATATAGAAGTTTACGTTGATGACATGATTGTGAAAAGTATGTCTGTTCGGGGTCATTTGGACGATCTGGAGGAGTGCTTCCAGACAGTTCGCCAATATGATTTGAAACTGAATCCGACTAAATGCACTTTCGGGCTGGGAGCAGGCAAGTTTTTGGGATATTTGGTCAGCAAGAGAGGTATCGAAGCTAATCCAGAGAAAATCCAGGCTATCTTGGACATGAAATCCCCACAGTCGTACAAGGATGTCCAGCGTTTAACTGGTAGAATAGCATCGTTGCGGAGATTCATGTCTAAATCGGTGGAAAGGTGCTTGCCATTCTTTAATACATTGAAAGGACCGAAGAATGCAAAAACATTCCAATGGACTTCCGAGTGCGAGGAAGCTTTCCAAGGAATCAAGAGGTACTTATCTTCGGCACCTCTGTTGGTGAAGCCGGTTCCTACTGAACCTTTATATTTGTATCTGGCTGCAAGTTCATCGGCAGTAGGAGCAGTTTTGGTGCGAGAGGTTGGGGGTAAGCAGCACCCGGTTTACTATGTAAACCATGCCCTTAGGGACGCAGAAACAAAGTATCTAAACCTTGAGAAGTTTGCCTTTGCTTTGGTCATTGCTAGTAGAAAGCTTCGGCAGTACTTCCAAGGTTGGATAATAGTGGTATACACCGATCAGCCACTAAAGAAGGTGTTGGGGAAGCTAGAGATTTCGGGGAGACTTGCTGCTTGGACGATGGAATTATCTCAATTTTTCATAGAATACTACCCAGATCGGCTATTATAGGTCAAGCATTGGCCGACTTTGTGATAGAGTGCTCATTTTTTGAAGCTGATGGGAGTCTAGACGAAGGGAAGGGATCTACGGAGACGGTGGCTACACTTCAGCAGGCACATGATTCTTGGACCTTATATATGGATGGATCTTCTATTTCGGATCGTAGTGGTGCCGGGATAATTCTGACGAGCCCGGAGGGATTCAAAGTATAGCAAGCCATCAGATTCGAATTCAGGGCAACAAATAATGAGGCTGAATACGAAGCGGTGCTAGCAGGGTTACGTCTGGCCAAGAGTTTGGAAATTCGGAAGTTAATTATTTACAGTGATTCTCAGTTGGTCATTAAACAAGTTTCGGGGAAATATAAAGTTCGAGGCTCTAAAATGGTTAAGTATCTTGCAGAATTGAAAGATCGACTTCAACACTTCGGCTCGTATGAATTTCAAGGTGTTGGTCGGACTGATAATTCAAACGCTGATGCATTGTCGAAGCTGGCTACAACTGAATCAAGCGCTTTTGACGGGATAGTTTACTTGGAAATCTTGAAATAGGCTAGCATCCAGCATAAGGAAGTAATGTGCGTAGAGCGGTCTAATTGTTGGATGACCCCATATATAAACTATCTAACAGATGGCGTATTACCTTCAAATCAGATGTTAGCTAAGAAGGTAAAATACAAAAGTGCAAACTTTATACTTATTGATGGAGATCTGTATCGAAGGGCTTATTCCTCTCCATTATTGAAGTGCTTGATCCCATCTGAAGCTGAATATGCCCTTCGGGAGGTTCATGAAGGTATCTGCGGTGATCACATGGCCGCGAAGTCGTTAGCATATAAAGTGCTTCGTCAAGGTTTTTATTGGCCAACAATTTTCAAAGAGGCTACTGATTATGTGAAGAAATGGTCGAAATGCCAGTTAAATAGTTCAATCCCACATCAGCCACCAGAAAAGCTATAATCGATTTTATCTCCTATACCCTTTGCTGTCTGGGGGGTAGATATACTGGGTCCACTCCCGAAAGCGAAAGGTCAAGTCAGTTTTGTTATAGTGGCAATTGATTATATGACTAAGTGGGTAGAGGCGAAGCCGCTTCGGCTGATAACGGAGCAAGAATGCTTGAAGTTTCTGAAGGAGTCAGTAGTATTCCGATTTGGTATTCCTATGGTGGTAATTTTAGATAATGGACGCTAGTTCGTGGGATCAAAATTTGAGGCGTTCTTGAAGGAATTAAGAATTCAGCATCGAAAAACTTCGGTTGCTCATCCACAATCTAATGGGCAAGTTGAGGTGACTAACAGAATACTCCTGAATGGGATCAAGAAAAAGCTGGATGACGCCAAAGGAAGATGGCCTGAAGAATTACTTAGCGTGCTATGGGCTTACCGAACTACGCCAAGGACTACAACGGGAGATTCCCCATTTAGACTGGCATACGGTTCTGATGCTCTAGTTCCGGTGGAAATTGGATCTACAAGTCTTCGGGTCAGTCGATTTAAAGAATTGTATAATGATGAGGGACTCAAAGCCAACTTAGATTTGCTCGAAGAAGTCCGAGAGGCAACTCTGGTAAAATTAGCTACTTATCAACGCCGTGTGGCTAAATATTACAACAAGGGGGTAAAGCTTCGGAGATTCGAAGTTGGAGATTTTGTTCTTCGGGAGGTGGAGGCTTCTGCACCTCAAAATATGGGTAAACTCATGCCAAATTGGGAGGGCCCTTATGAAGTCATTAGCATATCAAAGCCCGGAACTTACCGGTTGCGAGCCTTAGATGGGTCTGAAATTAAGAATACTTGGCATGCAGGAAGGTTCCGCAAATATTTTAAGTAGAGCTAGTGTCAAAGTCCGAAAGTCTGTAACCACTATGACAATTATCAATAAAAGTGGCTTTTTCTCGAATAATGGCTTTTCTTCCTGATAGTTATAAGGTTGGATCCCTTCGACTCCTCGTAGCGAAGCGAAATATTTCTTGGGTTGAACCTGTTCAGCTCTCGGAGAGAACGAGGTTGCCAGCTTGGTATAAGGTTGGATTCCTTCGACTCCTCGTAGCGAAGCGAACTATTGATGGTCCAACCCGTTCGGCTCTCGGAGAGAACGTGGTCACCAGTTATAAGGTTGGATCCCTTCGAACTCCTCGTAGCGAAGCAGAATATTTCTTGGGTTGAACCTGTTCGGCTCTCGAAGAGAACGAGGTTGCCGGCTTGGTATAAGGTTGGATTCCTTCGACTCCTCGTAGCGAAGCGAACTATTGATGGTCCAACCCGTTCGGCTCTCGGAGAGAACGTGGTCACCAGTTATAAGGTTGGATCCCTTCGACTCCTCGTAGCGAAGCGAAATATTTCTTGGGTTAAACGTGTTCGGCTCTCGGAGAGAACGAGGTTGCCAGTTTGGTATGAGGTTGGATTCCTTCGACTCCTCGTAGCGAAGCGAACTATTGATGGTCCAACCCGTTCGGCTCTCGGAGAGAACGTGGTCACCAGTTATAAGGTTAGATCCCTTCGAATCCTCATAGCGAAGCAGAATATTTCTTGGGTTGAACCTATTCGGCTCTCAGAGAGAACGAGATTGCCAGCTTGGTATAAGGTTGGATTCCTTCGACTCCTCGTAGCGAAGCGAACTATTGATGGTCCAACCCGTTCGGCTCTCGGAGAGAACATGGTCACCAGTTATAAGGTTGGATCCCTTCGACTCCTCGTAGCGAAGTGAAATATTTCTTGGGTTGAACCTGTTCGGCTCTCAGAGAGAACGAGATTGCCAGCTTGGTATAAGGTTGGATTCCTTCGACTCCTCGTAGCGAAGTGAACTATTGATGGTCCAACCCGTTCGGCTCTCGGAGAGAACGTGGTCACCAGTTATAAGGTTAGATCCCTTCGACTCCTCGTAGCGAAGCGGAATATTTCTTGGGTTGAACCTGTTCGACTCTCGGAGAAAACGAGGTTGCCAGCTTGGTATAAGGTTGGATTCCTTCGGCTCTTCGTAGCGAAGCGAACTATTGATGGTCCAACCCGTTCGGCTCTTAGAGAGAACGTGGTCACCAGTTATAAGGTTGGATTCCTTCGACTCCTCGTAGCGAAGCGGAATATTTCTCGGGTTGAACCTCTTCGGCTCTCGGAGAAGGATGACATTATCCAATTGTTATGAAGCCGAATAACATTACAAGTTCTTCAGAACTAATATTCTTATTAAAAGATTGGTGAATTATTCATTCTAACAATGGAATATGGCATTCTTCGGTAATGAGTAAGTCTCGTCTTATGTTATTACTTGACTTTGTTCGAAGTATTGAAGTTAAATCACATGCTGATTGAATAACAATATAACTTAGACTGAAAAGGAGTAATAAGGGATAAGATATATTTCATTAAACATAATAAAGCCATTACGTCGTCGTTGAAATTTATACAAGTGTATAAAGGATAAATTATTATCGCCGTTACTCCTCGTCTTCATCTTCAGAAGATTCAAAGAGCAACGGGTTTACAGCAACGGCTGCTAATTTAGTTTTACCCTTGCTTCGGGCCGCTTCATAACCCTCCACGTACATTTGAACTATTTCGTTAGTTAAAGCTGGAGACTTTCGGTACTCGACTTGAATCTCCTTGCGAAGCTCTTCGCTGAGAGAGGGACCCATCAACTTCAGGTCACAAAGCTCCTTTTCAACTTTCCCTCGAAGATCCAGGTGATGTTCTTCGGATCTCTTAGCATCTGACACGGCTAAGGCCAGATTCTGGTTATTGTCAGCTAACTGTTCATTGGCACGCTGAAGTTCTTCATTCCGTTGCATAATTGCGTTTTGTGAAGCTTCAGACGCAACCAGCTGCTCTTTCATCCTGGCAAGGTCATTTTGAAGACCCTTAAAGTTGAAGCGGATATTTTCGTGTTCGCTCCTCTCCTTCGCCAAGGTCAACTTTAAATTGACATTTTCTTTCCGGGCAGCCTCCTCGTTAGCTTCAACTTCCCTGTACTTCTGATAAAGACGCCTGAAGATTACGTTCGCCTACAGTTATTCATAGTTAGAAGAAAATTCGAGAAAATATTCATGAACTAAGGCAGACAAGAGATTTACTTACCCTAGCTTGGTTAATCATGCCCTCTTCGAGCAGGTCAGAAACAGAACTGTTGCCGAACCGATGGTTATCTGTATCCAGAATGAAAGAATTATAGAGGTGCAGGGGGAAGTCTTCGTTCTGGTCAGGCCATAGGCTAGGCGATCGGGAAGCTCCAGGCGTCGATCCGAAGTAAGGAGGAGATGATCGTTGAGGAGAAGGCATTGTTTGATTGGATAGAGGAAGGTCAGAAATTATTGGAGGGTCAACTGGTAAGGATGATTGACCATCAGAAGTATGCTTCTTCTTTCGAATAAGAGGAGAACTGGGTTCAACCTCGAATTCATTAATTTCGGTAGGTTTGGAAGAAGATTGGTTAGTTGTAGTATATGGTACTCTTAGCTCTTCGGCGGTGAGGGGGATAATTTTGCCTTGGCTTTTTGTTTTTTGGTATGAAGAATCTTGGTTCTTTTTTCAATGGTCATGTCTAAAAGACTTTCGGTAAAAGTTGGAGCTAAGGCATGTTGGGATTTTTTAACAGTCCTTTTCTTCCGGCGAAGCTGGCCGGACCCTTCGGCAGGGTTTGAGTCAACCACTGGGGGGTCAGCAGTTTGGTCTTCGGCCGTTTGTTCGATATCTTGAGCTTTAGGAGGATCCTGGGTTGATTCGGCAAAAAGAAACTCCTCTAATTCTTTCAAATCGGAGGAGGTAAGCTTAATAAGAGATAATGCCAAGTAGAGAAATGTATTTTAGAATAAATATTAAAAGAAGATTCAAGAAAATATACAAACATGGACTTCGGACTTACATTTATGGTTGTACAACCATGCTTGCTTGCTTAGAAGGACGAAGCTCCACTCTTTCATGGGAAGCTTTTCCATGATCTTCACTATCTCCCGTACACGCTCCTCTGGGATATCACCGAGATCTGAAGTAACATGAGCGGCAGTGGTCCAGTCTGGAATGGAAGATATTTCAGGCCCCTTGACGAAAAACCACTTCTCGTACCATTTCTTATTACTTGACGGAGTATCCATCAGAGGGCGTTTATCAAATTTAGAGTTAGGCTTTGGATCCTGTTTGCCCAAAACCTTGAATCCCTTTTCACGAGACTTGCCAGAAGTAAAAAGAGTGAAGAACAAGTCAATAGAAGGAGAAATCCCTAATTCACTACAAAAGGCGATGAAAGCAAGGATATGAATATAGGAGTTAGGAGCTAATTGGGCGAATCCAACACCCATGAACCCTAAAAGGGTAATGACGAAGGCATGAAGAAGGAAACGAATCCCCTTCTCAAAAAAAATGATGGGCATAGCAGTCCAGCCCTCTGGACGTTGATACATTCGCTCGGTTGGAGTGGGCACTCTCAGAGGGTGAGTGTCTGGGATTTGGTATCATTTTCGGATGACGTCAAGATCATCCTCTGAGAAACTGGAGGGAGTATTAGCGATGGGGTGTTGTAGCTCGTCTGAAAAATCGAAAGGGGGGATCTCTAAAATAGGAGGGGGAAGACTTTTGCCAGATGAAGGTTTCGGTTTGGGATTCATCTCTGGAATGGTGTTATCGGAGTTTTGGGTAGCCATTGATGACGATTTGAAAAAGGGAAAGAAAGCCGGAGTAAGAAGAAAGCCGAAGTACTTCGAATTTCAAATGAGTAGGTAAAGATATCTGATTTGGGGGTTTGAAGATTTTATAGAGTTGTCTTTTTGAAGGCTCACGAAACCCAAAGGTTGCACATTTAATAGAGATAATGATGGAAAAGGCTAGCGTCTGTTCTTGGAATTGAAGAAACTGTCATTTACTTTTGAACTTGAAGAGTTGATATTTGCTTTTGAATTGGAGAGATCTGTATCCGGTCATGGGCCTTTTATCAAGTGGGCTTCACCGAATCCGTTCAAATTCTTTTTGGTGTTTGGATCGGACCCTTATACTCTTTCATCAAACATACTGTTTAATAAAAGACTAGGAGGCAATGTTGGGCCGTGATTATTTGGGCCGGTCGGATCTTATTTGTTCTAGGCTTTCCGGGTCAAACCCATTTTTACCCTTGGAGCATTGGGTTATTGTCTAAATGATTATTCAGATAAAGTTTGGGCTGGAGCTGGTAGTGGGGGACAGGTGGCAGATTATGAACTAAAAATTATCCCTAATCTATGGGATTAGCAGGCGGCTGATTGAGGTGATGGGCCCAGCCGTCTTTAGCCTCCTTCATTAATGTGGAGTTGACATAATATTGACGGGGTGGAGAGCAAGTATGAAAAAGCCTGCATGTAGCCAGCTGACGTAAGCATCGGGAGAAAACATGCAAGTTGGTGAGATGATATATGGGTACAAGGCACTACACAACGTGGGGGGTAACTTAACATCTTTTTTCTCTCCGGACACTAGAGTACACTAACCTTCATTGTTAAACCTTTTCTCCGACCTGTACTTATTCTCACACCAGAGCGATCCCCGGCGGCCCAAAACCGTCGAGATCCGGTGCTGACGTGTTCATTGTGCAGGATTATGCGCGCTTTTCGTGATTGAGGCGTGCAGCGAGATTTTGGCGTTAACAACCATGAAATGAAGAAATCAACATGTGGGTAATAAATGCTTTTGTTGACCAATAAGAATAAATGAATTTGGACATGCATTTTGGGACAAATTTATATGCTGGAGGTTTTCATTTGGGATAACTATTTCGGGACACTTTGGTTGATTCAATGTGATGGAACAAAAGAGATTCACATATGCTAAGAATTTGACCAAATTAAATGCGGGCATTTAATGTGATTATGCATATAATATATATATGTTCATAAATGTGCATTAAAAAGCCTTTGACCAAGTTTTACTGGAAGTTGTTTTGAGTCGCTTAATTTAGGACACAGATGGCTGGAATCTTTGAGTATTAAATAAGTCATGTGACAAATTTATTTTTGCATATAAACTTATAATACATACATATTTTTTACATATCATCATATGGACATATGGCTTTACATATTTTCTGATGGAGCATTATGGATTTTTTACATACATATAACATATATACATTTGAACATATGACTCTTGCATATTCGGATGGTTCATTTGTGACATTCTTTATGGGACTTGTAGTTAATGCCTTGAAAGCATTAATGCTACATCATTACTATCTTGACCGAAATGCTATGATTGGAAGAGATGTTGAGATTTTAATATCTAAAGAATAAAATTCTTTTGACCTAATTAAATGCTTGGCATTTATTACATTGAGAAAATAAAAGTTTCTTCAGTAAACGTTTTATATGGCAATCCGTGTGCATTGCATTTCATCTAGATCATTGATTTCAAATCAAACAAATCTCATCCGTTTATTACAAAAATAGATTTCAAATTATCATTTTGCCCTCGATCTCAAAATTCTATAAATAGGGAGTCTTTCATATATTTGGTTTTTGTCAATTCACTATCAAAGAAAAGTTTATACTCCTCCTTCATACTCTCTCTCTCTAAGGAGCTTTCTCTCTCTTCTTATCAAAGTTCTAATCATTTGAGAAGAGCAAATTGGTCTAAGCATTTGAGATAAGTTGTTTGATTTACTTTATTTGAATTATCTCTTGCTTATTTATATTTATAGATATACGAATATAAATTGTTATACACAATTTTATATATCTATATTTCATCTATTTATCAAATAGAAAGTTATACTTAGACGTCGCAAGGCTACGAAGATATTTCTCTTAAGTGAGGGAATCGAACCGTACGATTCTTTATAGTACTAAGTAACTTTGTATTTGATATTACTTATATAAATATTATAAAATAGATCTACACTTGATAGTTCAAAACAACACTGAGATAATTCCTCTAAGAGTGAATCATCCGAACCGTATTTGAAAAATCTAAATGATCTATTGAAAATATTTATATAAATATCAATTGTGAAAATTATAAATATTGTCATACTTAGAAGTCGTAAGGCTACGGAGATATTCCTCTTAAGTGAGGGAATCGGACCGTACGATTCCTTATAGTACTAAGTGACTTTATTTATAACTTGTCACATAATAGATAAAATATTATTATATATTATTTGAGTTAAACAAATATATTTGTTATATCAAGTATTGCTTAACTGATTTATTTATTATACTTGATATCTGTCATCACAAGTATTTAATCATAAATTTATTTATTCATAAAATACTTGTTGCATAATATTAAAGTTATTTAAACTTTTATATCACAAACTTAAGTGAATATATATGCTTAAATAGAAGCATATTTGATTCAAAGCTTAAAACAACTTATCTGCTTACTCAGAAGCATTTTCACTCTAAATATAAAAGTAATTTAAATTTTTATATATGAACTTAAAGTTACATTTCTTTAATCCATAAAGAATAAATAATTCTTTATAAATTTGCATTAAATTATAAATCTACTTATACAGAAGCATCTTTGAGCTAAAGCTAAAATTGATATATCTGCTTATTCAAGAAGCACTTTTTACACAAAATATAAAAGTTATTTAAACTTTTATAACAGTACATAATTTACATATTTGCTTACACAGAAGCATTATTTTATCAAAATATAAATTATTATCTGCTTACAAAGAAGCATATTTTTCTCAAGTATAAAAGTCTTTGAGCTTTTATAAATATATATGATCTTTAAATTGCTATCTGTTTATTTGAGAAGCATCAATTGCACTAAATTTTATCTGCTTATTTAAGAAGTACATTAGTGTAAAATCTTTTGTAAAAAGAAAAAAAGTTAGAGTTAGTTTATTTTATGTACCTGTGAGAAAGACGAGTAATTCTTCGACCAAGACCAGAGTCTTAGAGAGGTCAACTGGACTTGGGTCTCTAGTGAACTTGTGAGGTGATGAAGAGGCTGTTGTTTCAAGACCAGATCATAAAATAGAACTGAACTCAAAAGAAAGTACAACTAAGCTTGAGGAGGGAGCTGGGAGCTTGCTGTCCAAGATAGGTAGTTGTAAATAGTTGAAAGTTTGTCTATAAAATTTTGTAAAGGCTTATCCGCCTATTGAAAGAGTATTTATTACTGATAGTAATAGGATCTCAAGTCCTGGAGAAGAGCTTGAGACTGGACGTAGCAGCATACCTGGGATGTATGTTGTGAACCAGACAAATCTTTGTGCATTGTGTGATTGAATTTTTACTGTCTTGCATATTAATTTCTAACACTGCAAATTAATTATCTAAAAATTCAAAAAGGCCTAAAATACTTTTTTTAATCTGTAATAATCTATTCAACCCCCTTTCTAGATTATTATTGGACTTTCAATAATGAATATATTGCAATAAAAAGTAAAACTATACTAGACATCGCTAAACAAAAGATTCATCAGTCAAATCTCCGTACGCGTGTAGCTCATAGCTTCCAGTTCCCTCTAGATACAAATCTAGAGTCACGTGGTTGCTAAATATTTACAAAAAAACTAGAAAAAAGCTAGATCTGTACAGATCTTAGCCATTCTAGCTTCCAGGTTCAAGTATTACAACTTTTGAACCGATTAAAAGCTAGATCTGGCTAGATCTAGTACAGATCTAGTCAATATAGCTCAAATATTGACTATTTACTAGAAATGAACGATTAAAACTTCAGATCTTACGAATATAAGCTACTAGATATATGTATATAGCACTTATATACGTATTAGAGTAAGCGAAGAAGACAGATCTAGCGAAATCTTACAGTATATGGCGAGAATGGCTCTCGAACGGCTTTTGGCGCCCCGATACTCGTTTTCCACCGGTTAAAATTTTATATGTTATAGTATATATGTGTATAAACATTTACCAAGAAGTTTTACAAGAATCGGAGTACGATAGAGCCTCTGTTTGGCCCTCCTAGCCTCTATTTCTCTCGTCGCGATCCTTTCTTTCTCTCTTTCTTCTTCTATAAGCTAAAGGGGTAGGGGGTATATATAGACCCGATCTGTCGCGGGCATACCTGCGACAGCTGCAGGTATACCTACGGCTGGGCCTAGTGGGCCTTGCTGTCTCAAAATACGTGCACTCCGACCAACGCACAGTTCACTCGAACCTTCATAACTTGCAATCCGAGAATCCGATGGAGGCGTGCTATACCTTTCCGGAAAGTCCTTTCCGAGAGATACACAATGACATGGGGCTTGACCTTTTCCGAATCCGAGAAGACGGGTTCATAACCAGATTTTTGAGTCTTCGCAGTCAGTCCATTGAGCTGTCTGACGTAGTTTTCACTCGGGATTGCTGTGACGGTTCTGTGTGACCTTCTTCACAGTAATTTGATTTGATTTGATGTTGAGTTGGCAAAATTACTCTTTTTCCCTTTCGGGTTGGTTATTGGCTTGACGTGGCTGCAGCTGTCTTTCTCGGGGTTATCTCCGGGGTTTGACTGCTGTTGACTTTCATCTGTCTTCAGGGCTGTCTCTAAAGTTGACTTGATGATTCCCAGGGCTGTCTCCAGGGATATTAATTTGATGATTTTTCGGGGCTGTCTCCGGGGGTCTGGTTTTATAATTTTTCGGTGCTGTCTCCGGGGGTCTAGTTTGATGATTTAATCCTCCAGGGCTATCTCTGCAGTGTGAAAAGACGCTTTTACCCTCCTGAAAGGTTACTTTATAGGAATGCAAATTTTCAAGTGTCTATAATAATTATACTATTTTAAAATAAAGAATTCCTCCATAATAGTTAGGAAGGAAAGAGAAAGTGCATGTTGGATAAGAAGTTATAAGTTGTTCAAATGAATTTATAAGTTATTTTTTACTGTCGAAGTATTTGGAATGACTTATTTTTTGACTTATAAATTATTTTTAATAAGTAACAAATTCTAAATTATTAAAAAATGACTTATAAATCATTTAAAAATAAGTAAATTTGACCAAATATAAAGACTATTTTATCTTTATTTTAATAGTTTTTACATCTTATTTTAATCTATAAATTATTTTAGTTAAACACATTCACATTTTATTTAACGTAATTTATAACTTGTAAATCAAAAGGATGCCAAATATTTTCGTTTATAAAAATGACTTATAAACGAAAATATTTGGCATCATTTTGATTTAACTTAAATTTTAACTTTCATTTTAAAATAGGGCTATTGACAAAACTGTTCCCTCAAGTTTGGACAAAAATTAATTTGATATTCAAAGTTTAAAAATGTTTAATCAATACCTCTAAGTATTTTAAAACAACAAAAGTGTTCCTTTTTGGCCGGATCGACCAATTTTTCGCCAGAATACGGTTTGACTACCTTTGTTGTACTTTAACCTTCTCAATACATTTGACTTGTATTTAATAAATATTTTCTCAAATAATGTTTGTTCATTTCTCTCAACATTTAAATTGAAAAAATAAAATCTTAACATTATTTATAAAATCAATGACAATAAATAATAAATTAAATATAAATATAATTTCTCTTTTGAGTGACACATTAGATCTACAAATAAAATATTTTTATAAATTTATAAATACAAAATAAATAAATAAATTATAAAAAAGAAATATTAAAATCATAAAGTCTCTTTAAAGAAGAAACTAAATAAAAACAAATTAAATAAATAAAACATCAATGATATGAATACACAATTAAAAACAAAATCATAACTTACTTATAAAAAAAGTAATTACAAAATAACAACAAAATTATTTATACTTAATTTATTTAATTACAAAAACATCAATGGTAAGAAGACAAATTTAAAACATCAATACATTACGTAACATTATTTGAGCATTACAGAATAATGATGAGATATTTATTCAACCAAAGTTTTTTATTTGATATATTTATATAATAATTATCTTTCTTTTTTTTGTAATTTATTTATTTATTTTGTATTTATAGATTGCATGAAAATATTTTATTTGTAGATCTAATGTGTCACTCAAAAGGGAAATTATATTTATATTTAATTTATTATTTATTGTGATTGATTTTATAAATAATGTTAAGATTTTATTTTTTTAATTTAAATGTTTGGGGAAATGAAAAACATTATTTGAGAAAATACTTATTAAATACAAGTCAAATGTATTGCGAAAGACAAAGTATAAAAAAAGGTAGTCAAATCGTATTACGGCCAAAAATTGGTCGTTCCGGCCAAAAGGGAACACATTTGTTGTTTTAAAATACATAGAGGCATTGATTGAATATTTTCAAACTTTGAGTATCAAATTAATTTTCGTCCAAACTTGAAGGGACAATTTTGTCATTAGCCCTTTAAAATTAAATAAGTTTGCTCAGCCTCAAACGTCGTCGTTTAACAAGCGTTTCTCCTTCTTTCTTCTTCCTTTCCTTGATCAGTAGTCTCAGTTCGACAGTGAAAATGGAAAGCATATACAACACCAAAAACAAAAGCAGATTCACCGGAGCAGCCCACAATAACCTAAGCTGCACCCGCACTCACCTGATCGGTGCCCTGTCCCTAATTGTAGTCACCTTCTTCATCACCAGACTCTTCGACCAATCTTCACTATACTGTTCTTTTTCTTTCAATGGCCAGTTCAAATCCAAAGACGACGTCGTACGCTTCAACGAAGTCGGAGATTCCATCGATTGGCCACGCCGTGGGTACGGGTCCCACCTCTCCCTCATGATCTACGTCTACGATGAGCACGAAATCGACGGCCTAGATCAACTGATGTATGGACGCGACGGCAAGATCTCTGCTGAAACTTGCCTCAAAGGCCAGTGGGGCACCCAGGTAATTTTCCTATTTCCTTTTGGTTTTTGATTTTTGAAAATTGAACTCGGTTGATAAGCAAAAGAAATAGTTAATTTTCCAAAATCAGATAAATTTAGGGGTTTACGAGTGTGCATTTGAAGCAAACAAGAAGCATTTTTCCATTTCCATTTGGTTTTTGATTTCTGAAAATTGAACCCAATTGATAAGCAAATTTGTTTTCTAAAATTAAATAAATTTAGGGGTTTACAAATGTGCATTTGAAGCAAATAAAGCGCTGAAAATGTAATGTTTGTAATGTTAACTTCAAAGAAACATGTAATTTTTGTAATTAAATATTGGGTGTTGTATTTTAAAATAAAAAATAAAAAGGGGACAAGTTATCTCACAACCTTGTTGTATTCTTGTGGAAGTCTTGGTTTGATTTCATTATTGGATATGCTAATGAATTGAGTTCTGGGTTTAACTTAAACGTAATAATCAATTGATAAGCAAATAAATTTTCAATTGTCCGAAATTAGATAAATTTAGGAGTTTTCAGTGTGCATTTAAAGCAAATATTGGGTCTGTTCATTTTAAAACAACTTATTAACTTAAAATTTAAATGACTTATAAGTTAATTTAAGCTGTGACTTATAAATAAAAGCGTTTGACATTGACTAATAAGTTAGAAATTAAGTTAAAACAAGTTGCGAAGGTGTTTGGCTGAAATAATTTATAAGTTAAAATAAGTTGTAAAGATTACTAAAAAGGAGGGTAAAATAGTCTTTATATTTGGTCAACCGTACTTATTTTAAAATGACTTATAAGTTACTTTTTGAGAAGTAAGAATGGCTACTTTCTCAAAAACAACTTACAAGTCAAGTAATAAGTTCAAAAATAAGTCATAAATGAACATTCAAACAGAAAAAAACTACGAACACTCAAATGAATGCTTGTAATTTTAACTTCAAACAAAAATTTAATTTTTGTAGTTAATTTTTTAAAAACAACACTGGGCTATCACACGACAATGTATTCTTGTGGAAGTCGTGGTTTGATTTCATTATTGGTTATGCTAGGGATATTGAGTTCTGGGTTTAGCTTAAAACATTATTAATCACAGGAATGTTAAATGGAAAGGAACAATGTTGAGATATGAATTCAAGGGTATGGTTTCAAAAACTAGGATTTATGAAAATGATTTATCAATTATGACTAGCATATTTATTTTCTCACAATTAATCATAGTAATATATATTACTAGATAAGATAAACTTGTCCAAAATGGTTATTTAATATAGTAATGTTACATATGTTAGCATTTTTTTTCTTTCATATATTTTCATCTCATTAAATTTCCCATGTAATGGAATAAAATAAAATATATCTGCAATTTTGCAATCCCTTCTACTGTCTAGAAATCATTAGCAGTGATCCTATGCCGAGCTTTGAAAGAGATGGTAAACAATAGTGAAGAGCTGAACAACTTTCATGTAAGGATAATTGCTAGCAAGAATGATTTGTAGGGAGTCATGGGAAATTGAGGACTAGTAGATCCTGTAGTTAATCCAGTGTAAGGATACAAGTGAAAGTACTCAACAAGGAACAAGGCTATTTTCTAAGTCAATTATTGAGCAAAGTGAAAAAGATTAGTGTTCTTAAATTCACAAAATAAAGAAACTGCAGGAAAAAAAGGGAAATGAAAAAGATATAGGCTTATAGACCAAGTGGATACTCCATATGCTTTATCTCAGTGGATTGAGTATAATTTATTTATTAATAATCCAAAACATTAGGATAAAAAGTTTGCCTAAGCCAGGCAGTGATTGTTAATATCTTTTATATACCTTCTTTTCAGTGGTATATAAGTTATCAGCAACCAACTGTTGAACTTCATGTCAGCTATTTAGGTTTTCAATGAATTTTTTGTACCTCTTATGGTTTTAAATTTTAATATGATCTGCAGGTGAAAATACACAGGATGCTTTTACGATCAAGATTTCGGACAAGAAAGAAAGAGGAAGCAGATCTGTTCTTTGTGCCATCTTATGTTAAATGTGTTCGCATGTCGGGTGGTTTGAATGATAAAGAGATCAATCACACTTATGTGAAGGTAATACAAACATTAAATGCTTGGAAAGAATTAACTTAAATGAGCAAAAATTTACTTAACTTACTTCGATTCTTTGGTTGCATTTCAACACAAGTAACATATCATATTCTTATCATAACTTTTCTTTTCTTTTCTTTTCTTTGATGAGTGTACTGGATTCTGATATTGAAGTTTTAAGAGTATTATGATATTTGTTGCAAGTAGAAAACTGTACTTGTGGTTGATTATCTTTTCCTTTTGCTTGGACATCATTAAGGTTTCTCATTTTTTTTACCATTTTAGACAAGGAAACACATACAAAACAGACGATGTGGTTTTTATTTTCAAAATGAAGAAAATTGAGCAGCTGAAAGATGATTCACTGTAATCGTATTCACACATTTTGCTTTCAGGTCTTGAGTCAAATGCCCTATTTCAGGTTATCTGGTGGCCGCAACCACATATTGGTCTTTCCGAGGTATCACTGTTTAGTTGGAAGCAATTATTTGTCACATCGTAGTATTATCGTAATACATCTCTAGTTACACCAGCATCGATGGCAAAAAGAAAATGTAAGAACTTGTGATTGGATATTCTTTCAAGGATTTGATGTATATTTCTATGACGAATTTATGCTTATGCTTAAAGATTGTTTCTTAGTGTTCTGGTTTGTCGACACTTTATAAAAAATTCCATCTTAGAGGGATTTTTGTATCAGAAAATCTTACATCAGTGTTAAATTGATACATGGCATATTCCTCCCACATTCAGGAGCAGGTCAGCTAGGATTTTTAATCTGACTGACTTGTGGCTCAAGGGAACATTGTATAAAATATCATATACAGACACTCCTTTTTGTTTTATTATATTTATTTGTACAATTTGTTTCTTTTGTTCTACTAATAAACTATATTTGATAATCTTCATCCAATTGCAGTGGTGCTGGGGCTCACTTGTTCAAGTCCTGGGCAACGTATTTGAATCGTTCCATAATTCTCACTCCTGAGGTACTGCTTTTACAGCCCGACATTAGCTCGTAATCTCCAACTACTTTCCTATGGATATATGTGAACTTGTGAAGCTAGTGTCAATTGATAGCAACATTACATTTAATGTCAGAGGTTAAGTGTCGTCCTGTATAATCATAGTAGTTAACCTTCTGCCTAGTTCAATTTATACTTTTGAAACACTCATGGTGGATGCACTTTATTCGCAATATGGGGAGAGGTGAAATTGTTAAAGGCGTGACTGTAATTTTCCTTGGGATGTTATTAGCTATAAATACTATTGTAGGTATAGGACGAGGAGAACTTCACACTAACAAATGAGCAAACAATTAATTATAGAGTTTTTTAACACTGGGAAATATGATTCATATTCTTATTACGCAGAATGTGGAAAAGCCACCCACAGTTCTATTAATTGTTGATTTCTTTTAATATTCAGCAACTGTAGAGTCAACAGTCCTTTCATCTTTCTATATGTGCCTAAATATATCAAGAACTGTTAGCCTGCTTTTTTGAATTCCTAACATCTCACTTGAAGTGTCTTCTGTGTGCAAATGTAGGGGGATCGAACAGATAAGCGAGATACAAGTGCTTTTAATACATGGAAAGACATTATTATCCCTGGAAATGTTGATGATGGGATGACTACTCAGGGGACTAAACTGGTTGAGCCGTTACCTTTATCAAAGAGAAAATATTTAGCAAACTTCTTAGGTCGAGCACAAGGAAAGCTTTGTCGTCTTCAATTGATAGATGTTTCGAAACAGTTCCCAGATAAGGTATGTCGTTTTTCAGTGGCTTCATGATGAGGGAATGTACTCAATTTTCAATCTTTGGACACTAATAAATACTATTGGCTTTAATTTTGTGTTCAACTGTATTGACTTTTAATTAGTAGTCTTTTACATTCTAAGTTTTATGGCTTTCCCTTCTTTATTTATACGCAGAGAATTCATCTTACTACTGCAACGCAAAGAAGAAGATTATATGAAAGTTTCTATTTTTATTTATTTTGTTCTAGATATAAACTCATTTATCATTATGTATCAGAAGATATCATAACAGGTCTTGCATATAATTCAAAAGCTGTTTTAATCAATTGCGAATTGGCTCCTCTACGTGCGAAAGAACTATATGTTATGCATGTGCAGATATCAGAACTTTCACTCCATGTTTGTTTAATTCGTATCACATGTTTAGGACTTGAAAAAAGACCATTTGTTTCATATTTTTACTGGTTTAATTATGAAAAGTGATCGACTTTCCTACACTTCATGCTTACATGCAAAAATGATTTGTGTTTTATACTTGTGTTTTGAAGTCGTAGGTTTACGAGCATGCATTTAGATTCAGAAGGTTCTTTTAAGACAACAGATGCTCATTTGCTTTCATTATAATTTCGTTGATTCTTTTCCAAATGTATGCAAACTGAAACAGTTGGAATCTCCAGAGTTGAAGTTCAGTGGCCCTGACAAACTGGGGAAGATAGATTATTTTCAACACTTACGTAATGCCAAGTTCTGCCTAGCTCCTCGTGGCGAGTCGTCTTGGACTCTTCGATTTTATGAGTCATTTTTTGTGGTCCCTCTCTCACTCTCACTCACTCACTCACTCTCTCACACACATTCTCACTCTCTTATCTTTATCTCTATCTCAAACTTGTTTAACCAATGTATATTTATGTTATACAGGAGTGTGTTCCAGTTATCTTGTCAGATCAAGTAGAATTACCTTTCCAGAATGTTGTTGATTACTCCCAGATTTCAATCAAATGGCCATCCACTCGAATAGGTCCTCAACTTTTAGAATACTTGGAATCAATATCAGGTCAGAATCCAGAACCAATTTTGGCGCTGTGCTACTTAGGTTTTGTTCACATACCGACATAATTATGGCTAGAGTGTTGCTATATATAATGAAAAAATTATGACGATACTACCTCCGTCCCATAATAAGTGTTTTTTTAGCTTAAATCACACATACCAATACACAAGCTAAAATGACAAAAATACCCTTAATATACTTTCTTTGTTTTGTTTGAGACTTTTTTTATTGCTTTTTGGTCTCTCTTTCTCTTTCTTCAACCTTTCAACCTCCCAATAATTAATACACAATAAATACCATTGATTGCATAAGGGCACATATGGAAAAATATTGTAAAAATTGTATTGGAATTTTAACACATCACTTATTTTGGAAAAAAATATTAAGCCTAAAAAAGCACTTATTGTGGGACGGAGGTAGTATTAGATATTGATGCATGTGGATACATGGTAAAGGAGGTAGCAAGGAAGGGACCCACATAAAGAAGAAATTAGTCGACATATAAATCATTTTCATTATGACTAATCAGCTTATTTGTTTCCAGACAAAGATATAGAGGAGATGATATCCCGGGGTAGAAAAGTAAGGTGCTTATGGGTGTATTCTCCCGAGTCAGAACCATGCTCTGCCTTTAATGGAATTTTGTGGGAACTTCAGAGGAAAGTGAGGCAATTCCACCAGTCGACTGAAACGTTCTGGCTGCACAATGGTTCTGTAATCAATAGAAACTTGGTGGAATTTAACAAGTGGAAACCACCCGTGCCTTTGCCTTGATCTTACTCGGAGCCATTATTCATTCAGTCGGATGTACTGTCTGCGTTGTGTTTTAGTTCCCCCAATCCAGATTCCATTTCACTCTTTACAAGGCTTCTCTTCTACCTTTGGTCATTTCCTCATGGTAGTTGGCATACATATTCTACTTTTTTTTAGTTATTGTTTGTTACATATACATTTTGTATGACTAACAGAGTCGCTATGTTACGTAAATTCAAAGGTTAACTACCTTTATAAATTTTCTTACAACAAATTAATGTCGATATTAAATATCGACATACATGAAATAGAAGGGTGTAAAGAAAGAATTTGAATATTATTGTTTTATTTTATCAATTACAAGTTTACATTAGTAGCAATTCACATTTGACGTAGTATAATTTATTTCTTTTTTTATTTTTTTGCTATAAATTCTCTGCACTTTTTGTTTTTGTAAATGTGGGCATTTTTATATACACCATTATAGGAAAATAAAATAAGATAAAATATATTGGGAATTAAAGTTTGGCATGTTTGTGAGAAAAAATCACAAACTATTTCTTCTTAATTACAACAATAAATAAAAATTTGCTCCAATAACTAGGCAATTATGGATTTGATTTAATGTCTTTAAATGGTATTCTGTGATAAATTGATAAGAAAGGAAAATGATAATTTTTAACATGAATTATATGCAAGAAAAATAATTTTCACCATAGTTGTGCTTCTACAATAAAAGTAACAACAAATAAAAGTTCTAAGAGTTTTCATGTATATTATGTTGAGGTGAAGTAACGGGCCTTCGGCCCTGAGCCTTCTAGGCTTGACTTGGGCTTTCTAAGCCTAAATTGTTCTGTTGATCTGAACATATTAGGCAACAATTTAAAAAGCATGATTAAGGCCTGCAAGGCAGGTCGGGCAAGCCTAGGCTGGTCCAGGCTCATGCTAGCTACGCCTCTCCTTTTTTTAAGTTTGGTGTGGGCTTGTGTGGGTTGGTCTTGGGACCTTAAGCCTTGCTGCTAAGTGTTTTTTTCCCTAATGGGATGGGTGGTTGGGCTGCTAAGTAGGTGTATGTTAGGCCAGGCCATGAAGGTTATAAGTGTAATACCCCTAAAATCAGGACTATCCTTCAATCCCGATCTTGTGCGTTAGATATTATCTTAATTTAGCTTTACATCATCATTCGATGTTAAAATAGCTAAAAATACGGATAATTAAATTTTCTCTACCTTTCTTCTATTCCCTGAATCGCAACCTTTACGATTATCTATATTCCAGAATCATAGTTATTCTATGATTCATTTTATCAGAGTTTATTGTATAAGAATGCAAGTCTCAAAACAATATCTTTTATATAATAGGATCACTATATAACTTCACTATTCAAAATAATTACAGAGTTACATTTCAATCTCAAAACCAACTTCCATTGATTATTTTATTGAGACTTGCATTCTTATACAATAAATTATGATAAAATGAATCATAGAATAAATATGATTCTGAAATATAGATAATCGTAAAGGTTACGATTCAGGGAATAGAAGAAAGGTAGAAAAAGTTTAATTATCCATATTTTTAGCTATTTTAACATCGAATGGTGATGTAAAGCTAAATTAAGATAGTATCTAACGCACAAGATCACGATTGAAGGATAGTCCTGATTTTGGGGGCGTTACAGTTGGTATCAAAGCTATGGATTATAAACCTTAGGTAAGAATACCATAGGCTATAAATCGTAAGAATATGATCGAAATAAACTCGAATGAGGTTTAAGTGATCTTAAATGAATTTAAAAAATTCCTAAAGAATGCGTTAAGATATTACACAAAGATTCAAAGAAGAATCATAAAGAGCTTGAGGATCAGAGAAATCCTAACTCGAATTAAAGAAAAACTCAGAAAGAGTTATGGATGATGAAATACAGATTGGAGAAAATTAGTATAAAGCAAAGAGAAAATCAGGATTGGGTGGGATTTTAATTGAGAATTCATGTGATAGCTGAGTTGTACAAACCTTTGTATGGGCATGGGTTTTGTGCTTGGTTTAACGACCACTCAGTTTATCATATTGATAATTATTGAAATATTGGTGTCGCGCTATCAGTATGTGTATGATGAAAATGTGATTCTTTTCAATTAGAGGATATAAGACTAGGTGCGAGTTCTTAAAACTCGTACTTATGGCAAGTTTGTAACTCATAGTCATATGATATGTTTTTGAACCTCTAAGCGTATGAATAGTCTCTGATTTGTTCTTGGACTACGTATTGCTAGGACAAGTTTCTAAACTCATATTTTTATGGCAAGTTCCTAAACATATAACGTGTGGTAAGTTTGATGAACTATACCAGGGTATAGGGATATCATAGATTTAGAACTGATTATTTTTAGTATATTAAGTATTGATGATAGAATTGTATAATGGAGCTATGGAGAAAGTCGAAGTTAAGGGAGAAATGAAAATTCCAAATCTTTTAGCTATGCTAGATTTTGAAGTTTATTGAAATCGTGCTTGTAGTTGCACTATTGTGTTTTGTTGGTCGATTTCGTAATCAATAAAACACGCACAGGTATACGCGGTCTAACAGGTAATATAATGATAAGAGAGTTGTCGAACCCACGAGGAACTACTTCTAATATTTACTTAGTACCGACTTTGTATCGCTTAAGTCTTATTCAAAAAGTTAAATGAAAGATGTGTAATTAATCTAATTAATTTCTAATTATCAAAGTAAGTAAATGGATAACGATTGGTATCTAAGGCACTACAAGATAAGATCATAACTTCACCCCACACTAACATTTTGTCAAACACTTGGTGTGCTATGTTTCATCAAATATCCTAACTGTCTCTCTTTGGTCTTAGTGGTCACGAAGGATTGTCGATCGAGAACTCACAAGTGCTCATACGCCTCTTCCGAGGTATGTATAAGCCTATCCTTTCTAGATCCACTCGAATGGGAATAGAACAGAAAAGAACATCCAAGCTAGGTGATAATCCTACACATTCCTATGCGAATTAACCATAACAAGGAATTAAAGCATAGGTTCTCAATTAGGTCACACATGGCATATAAATATATTCCTATCTTACACACAAATTATGCAATCTATTGGTACATATAAATCATAATCACATGCCAACATATCAAGGTATACATCTACAATCCATTTCCCAATTTCTTATAGATTACCACAATCATTACCAAGAATCATTAAGCATAAATATGTTGAACCAAACCATATGGTGCCAACCAAAGAGATAAGATAATCAATTCAAATAGACAAAGGGTTCCATTATAATCTTAGAACTAATAATTAGTTCATAGCTTTTAAACTAAACATAAGTAGCAATATACAACATTTATAGATTACAAAACCAAAAGAAATCAATAAGAGAAGAATAAACTCTGTCAAAACTTTCTTCAATCTCCAAGTAATCCCATCAATTCATGCTCTCCAAACCATGTTGATGAATGCTCTTGATGCTCCATGGAATCCCAATCCTCTCCCTAATCTATGTGTAATCAAAAGCTATATACAAGCTTAAGAGAAATTAAGCTAAAACTATGCTAAGGAGAAGAGAGAGTGAAAGAGTTAAGCTCCACACTATGTTGGATTAGATCTCCTTCCAAAACGAGGCTTCAAGTGTTATATATCTCCTCTCTCTTTCCTCTAGGTCATTCCCACTTGTTACTGTTTGAAAACAGGGGCTGGCGCTGCGACGCTAGGATTAAGCCTTAGAATGGTGTTGCAGTGCTTGGTCAAGGGCTCGGGTCAATAAGTTGGCGCTGCGGCGCCAGAAATGTGAAGGAATGGGGCACTGCAGCGCTAAGTATGGTGTGCTGGCAGAGAAGCAGTGCTGCCGCGCATATTTTGTACTAGGAACCGGCGCTGCAGCGCCAGTGCTGCAAAAATAATATTTTTGCCCCTGAAAGCTGAAAATGATCTGTAAACTCCTGGAAAACATATATTAAACAAAATACTAACAAAAAAAATATAAAAGCAGTATAAAATAATAAGAACCTGCAACTTCTTAAGTGTAAAAGTATTCGATTCGCGGGTATAAATTCCACTCATCAAATACCCCTAAACTTAAGCCTTTGTTTATCCTCAAGCAAAACTACTATAACCACAATATCAAAAGTAAATATAACTACGAATCACACTAAACTACTATATACCATCATTGCGGCCTTAAGGATAAGAATAACGATTTCAAAGCATAAGCAAACTCATAAATAAGGCTTCGATCAAACTTTTAGCTTAGATTGCTACTGATCCAAATTTGTGGGTGTGACTACCAACTATTCTAACTAATTATAATTCATAAACATAGACAATTTCACAAAGGAAAATGCTAACTCAATACGCTCAAGCTACATTAAGATTTCAAAACAAGACACAAATGCAAGAACAGACCACCTAGTATTAGCATGAGAACGACAAGACTTGACTTGTGCAAAATTTGGCTACCTTAGGCTGAGTTACCTATGTAGTGAGTTTTTGATCAGTGATTCCCAAGCCAGATGGCTTAAGGGCACTACACATAGAACACCCCTAAGAATCTAATAACTCAAGTAACACTAGCCACGTAGCCAAACTTAAGCCAAATTAGAATTTTTATCCGTTATATTCTTAAGTAAGGCAACCTCAAGCATGATCGTGCAATGCCTAATCACATTAGGCTATTCAGAGTTACCCGTGTAACGAGCTTTTAATCAATGACAAGCCAGATTATTTTAGGGCACTAGGTGTAGAACATCCCTAAGGATCTATTAACTCGAGTAACAAAAGTCACGTAATCAAACTTGGTCAACTAAGGCTATCGATTTATTCTTTTTTTTATTTTCTATTTTTTATATGCTATTAGACCACGAATGTATTCGAACTTGCATAAGAATCTAAATCTTACTACATCGACTCACTTAAGTTCGCAAGAGCTAACACACTTTTTTTTCGTAAAAATTACTAATTAAGTCTATTAGAAACATAAATAATTATAATAGTTGGTACGCGCTCGATAGGGTAGACAGAATCAACATCAGTATTAACTAAAAATTAATCTAAGAATCTCATTCATACTTGCTTGACCATTTTGACAAAGCCATAACATGCATATCATTGGCCACAATAAAAAATTAACTATATACAACCCACCAATCATATAAACAGTTCAAGATAGGGTTAAAAACCATAGCATGGCCCAACTAGATAAATATATAACCCTTGCACTAATAAAAGCTCACAATAGGGTTCTAAAACTAATATGGCACAAAAAAATGGATAAAACATCCATTCATACTAATAAAGCCATAACATGGATAGAAATAAGCAATACAAATTTCATACAATATCCATGCATCCAAAAACTGATAACAATAATCCATGACTGCAGTTAATACAATAATTTACAGCCCAAAATACTAACAAAATAGTCATGTGTACTAAAGGCATCCTAACATAATATCAAAAGCTGATTAAGAAAGACTGATAAACACCACTAAACTTCAGATGGTCAATGCCCTCATTGGCTGAATATGTGGAAAGGAGAATTAGTCTGTGCCCTCGCCGTCGGGAATCTCATCATCGGCCTCTTCGGTGCCCTCCTCTGCAGTGGGTGAAGGTAGTAGATATAGTGGAAAAATAAGAGGCTCTGGGAACTTGAATGGCGTGTCAGCATCCTCGCCACTATAGGATGTGTAGATGCTCTGCATAGTATTGGCGAGCTCAGCCTGATACTGCATCATTATGTTCTGTCTCTGGGCGATTGCTGCTGAATGCTTCGCCTGCCTCTGAGCAACTTCATTCTGGTTCTGATGCAGGAGGCTGAGAGATGCCAGAATCTCAGCCAAAGGTCCTTGTGAAGATGAACCCAACTTTGGCGGCTGAGAAGTCCCGACCTCTAAAGAAGAAGGCGGCTGACTAGGTGGCTCGTACCCCTCACCTCTGACATGCGATGCCACGCTGTCCCATACACTAAAATGTGAGATGACATGATGGTCAATGGCTGACATAGGTAGCAAAGCGATCTCATCTGACCCCCACTGAATCCATGCTCGCTTGCATAACCGGGTGATCAAGGACGGATGCGGAAGTCCCCAAGACGTGTTGCTCTTAATCGCCCTCAAGATGGACTCCTGAATGAGAACTCCAATATCCACGTCCAATCCTATGACAATGGCGAATAGCAGGATCGCTCAATCTTTAGTCACGTCGCTGAGGTGGCGAGTAGATAGCATATTGGCACACACAAAACTATACCATGCCTTCCCATAGCGACTAAGCGCGTGCTGCGAGAAATTAGTCCTTTCGCCTGTGGTGTCGTTAGTTTTCCATGTGGTCCCGGGCTTGCAGAGCCTCTTGATGATAGCCTCTAAGTCATAGCTGCGAAGTCCCGTCTCTAGGTAGTCCTTGCCATCATAGCTCGGCGTCGTGAAGTAGGCGTTGATTGACTGATTGTCATATGCCACTAATCACCCTCGGACTTGAATAATAGCTGGACCGTCGACGCTCGCATTTGCATAAAACTCACGGACCACGAAGATGACGGCCGACTAAGGAGGTTTGGTGAAGTTCATCCATTTGCGCTCAGTAATAATTGCCATTAAGTCGTTGTATTTCGTTTGATCAAGCCAAAACCCTCGCTTAGGCACAAGGTTCCTTTTGGCGAAGGAGTGATTGTACCTCATCCAAGCCTCTTCGCTGATGAATTTTGCACTGTCCCATCTTTGAGTAGAGGAGCCGCCGACACTAAGTCTTTATTTCTTTGGAGGCATTTTCAAATTTTTAGCAAGTACTACGCACAAATGTCCAAACGCACAAACTAAATGCCAAAGAGAAATCCAAGGACAAACTGAGCAAAAGATAGCTGAAGGCAATACCAAAAATGCACTCCAAGCCGCTGAACCCAAGAGAGCCACAACAGGTGTCAAAACAATGCCCAAGCAATACGTGCCAAAAATAGCCTAAGCGATGCCAAAAACTATGCCCAGTCGATCTTGAAATCTAATAAAAAATTTCCCAATACTGAATCCCAATGAGCAATCCCAACTAAAAATCTAGCAAGCCCAACTGATGCAAGGTACTACCAAATTGGAGACAATAAGCAACCCCCTGGAATGCCAAGAAAATGTCAGTGGATGCCCAACAAAACGTAGTCAATTAGAGCCCAAATTCGTGCCAAAATGAACTCCCAACTAGTGCTAAGGAATGCCCAACTGAACCTAGCAACAATGTGCCCAAAAAGATCTAAAAATAATGCAAAAGTTCACTGTGGCAAACTGTCAAATACCTGGCGTGCACAGCCCTAACCCTAGTCTGACAGCCTCTTGCTTGTATTATCTCTAACCAGATTTCCCTTAGTGGAAATCAACCAACTCAGAACAATAAGCAAGCCCAAAATAAAATAAATTTAACAAGAATCACAACTCAGAGCATAAGCTTCCTTTGAGAAGAGAAGAAATTCCCAAGTACCTTTAATGAAGAGCTAGCTTGTCAAATCTCTGAGAGGAATCCCTGATTTGAGCAATTAAATCGGGGTTCAATTTGGTGAATGTGATTCGTAATTGAGATGGCTAGGAGGTTGATTTTTTTTGGTTTGGGAGGAAAGAGGTTTTCTTGTTGCTGCTGTCGAGAGAGAGAGAGAGAGAGAGAGGGGTTTATGCCTTTTTCTGCCAAGTTCTATCTGTTTTTTAAAAACCAAATTTTGCTATCGGCGCTGTGGCGCCGATTATTCTTCTTTACTAGGCGCTGCAGTGCTGCTCATGTAGGGAGTTTGAGAGGTACTGGCGTTGCGACACTGACTTTTCTTTAAAGAGTGGCGTTGCAGCGCTTGATATACAAAGTTTAGGAGAGCTCTTGGCGATGCGACGCCGATTATTGGGCTTTATGGAGCGCTGCAGCACTGACTATAAAATCAGGGCTTTAAGGCAGGCGCTGCAGCGCCATTTCAAGAGCAAACTGCAGCGCTGGACCTGTATCTCTGATTTTTTTAGACTTTAATCAGTACAGCAATCTAGTCACCATCAACAAGAACTTAAGCATATCACAATATTGCATACCAAAAACTAAAAACATAGCTAATGACCAACACTTAGCCTGGAGACATGTTGACAAGCTAATGACCAAAACATACATTATACCAAAATGCTATATAACTAAAATACTACTGAGATATGTTGACAAGCTGAAATCTACACAATGCTAGCTACAAAGCAAACTAATATGGTGCAATACTACGATGCTCATACTCAATTACCATAATATAGGAAAATAGACAATTAACCTATGGAAAGCAAGAAAGCAGGAAAAGGATACTGAATTTAAATTAGCACTTGGGTTGCCTCCCAAGAAGCGCTTGTTTACAGTCATCGGCCCGACTCTACGCAATTACTTTCAGTCCGGCTCATATGCGAAGACAACTATTTCATGCTGCCTCTTTGTCTTTTCCTTGATTTGCAGGGCGGACTGGACGATTGGCGAGCCTCGAACTCTACTTCATCCATTGGCATGAAGAAACTTTCATTGGTCGAATTATCCACTAATTCGCCTTTCACAATTTGAAACAGTTCTTCATGCTCCTTTGGGTCTTCTTGGGTTACAACAACCTTTATAGTGGTTACCAGAATTCCGTCATTCTTGACATTGCAGCCACTCATGCTCCTATTTTCTCCATCTTCAGACTCCACAGTTTGCATATGATGCATTTCCACATTTCCCTCAACAACCTTGTATAACCCCTCGCCATTTCTTATGATATCCATGGTGCATTGCTCTTCAACCCCTTCGTCATGATTAGTAACTTCAGGTTGATTGCTTTGTGGTGGATTCATGATAGCATTGGCAAGTTGTCCCATTTGTCTCTTGAGGTTCCGCAATGAGGCTTCTTGGTTTGTCATCCGAACCTCATTATGCTCTATAAATTTGGTAAGGAGGTCCTCCAGACTTCTTTCTTCTTCTGACTTGAAGTACTGGCTAAGAGTCTCATCTAATCTCGATGTTTCCTCATATTGCAGCAGCGGTTGATATGAATAATTTGACGGGTATGAAAAAATTGGAGCACCGACTTGCTCTTGGTTGTCATCCCATGAATAGCTTGGATAGTTCTCTGGATGATAGTAGGTGGAGCCGTGGTCAGATTGATCCTGACAATAGGCATTCTGAGTAGATTGACACTCAAGATTATCAGAGAATCTTGAGAGATTTGCGATTTGTTCTTGCAAACACTCAAGTATTCATTCCGAACTCGGTTGTGTCGTCTTCTCAAAAGACCATTGATAGTTATGCTCATCCATATCTGAAAGGACTTAAAAATAAAAACAGATTAAATATAAATATACAAGTTCAAATTAAGATAAAATTGATTAAAATCATTATTGGACAATATTAGAACAAATAGTTCCCCGATAACGGCGCCAAAAACTTGTTGGTCGATTTTGCAATCAATAAAACACTTGCAAGTATACGCGGTCTAACAAGTAATATAATGATAAGAGAGTTGTCGAACCCATGAGGAACTGCTTCTAATATTTACTAAGTACCAACTTTGTATCTCTTAAGTCTTATTAAAAAAGTAAAATGAAAGATGTGTAATTAATCTAATTAACTTCTAATTATCAAAGCAAGTAAATGGATAATGTTTGGTAGCTAAGGCGCTACAAGCTAAGATCATAACTTCACCTCACACTAGTATTTTGTCAAACACTTGGTGTGCTATGTTTCATCAAATATCCTAGCTGTCTCTTTTTGGTCTTAGTGGTCACGAAGGATTGTCGATCGAGAACTCACAAGTGCTCATACGCCTCTTCCGAGGTATGTATAAGACTATCCTTTCTAGATCCACCCGAATGGGAATAGAACAAAAAAGAACATCCAACCTAGGTGATAATCCTACACATTCCTATGTGAATTAACCATAACAAGGAATTAAAACATAGGTTCTCAATTAGGTCACACATGGAATATAAGTATATTCCTATCTTACACACAAATTATGCAATCTATTGGTACAGATAAATCATAATCACATGCCAACATATCAAGGTATACATCTACAATCTATTTCCCAATTTTTTATAGATTACCACAATCATCACTAATTCCTTAGCAAGAATCATTAAGCATAAATATGTTGAACTAAACCATATGGTGCCAACCAAAGAGATAAGATAATCAATTCAAATAGACAAAGGATTCCATTATAATCTTAGAGCTAATAATTAGTTCATAGCTCTTAAACTAAACATAAGTAGCAATATACAACATTTATAGATTACAAAACCAAAAGGAAACAATAATAGAAGAATAAACTCTATCGAAGCTTTCTTCAATCTCCAAGTAATCCCATCAATTCATGCTCTCCAAACCATGTTGATGAATGCTCTTGATGCTCCAAGGAATCCCAATCCTCTCTCTAATCTATGTGTAATCAAAATCTATATACAAGCTTAAGAGAAATTACGCTAAAACTATGCTAAGGAGAAGAGAGAGTGAAAGAGTTAAGCTCCACACTATGTTGGATTAGATCTCCTTCCAAAATGAGGCTTCAAGTGTTATATATCTCCTCTCTCATTCCTTTAGGTCATTCCCACTTGTTACTGTCTGAAAATAAGGGTTGGCGCTGCGGCGCTAGGATTAAGCCTTGGAACGGCGCTGCAACTCCTGGTCAAGGGCTCGGGTCAATAAGTTGGCGCTGTGACGCCAGAAATGTGAAGGAATGGGGCACTGCAGCGCTGAGTATGGTGTGCTGGCAGAGAAGCAGCGCTGCGGCATCGATTTTGTACTAGGAATCGGCGTTGCAGCGCTAGTGCTGCAAAAATAACCTTTTTGCCCCTAAAAGCTGAAAATGACCTGTAAACTCCTGCAAAACATATATTAAACAAAATACTAACAAAATAATATAAAATTATTATAAAATAATAAGAACCTGCAACTTCTTAATTTTAAAAGTATTCGATTCGCGGGTAAAAATTCCACTCATCATATTTTTATAAATTTATTGGGTCAACTCGTTGAACCAAAAAGTTTTAAAAAGTTCGGTTGTTTCCTATGTCTATGCTAATTGTTTCGGCCATACAAACTTAAAAATATCAAAAGGTATTTTATATAGTCATCCATGCATCATTAATATGATGTAGATATGACAAATGATGGAGTCATCAATGTAGTCTAAACTAGTGTTGGATGTGATCTAAGGATCGTCAGCCCATTATGGTATGATGTAGTATGACAAAGTCATAAAATGATGTCATCCTCAACGTACTGTTAAAACAGTGCGGTACTATAATGACGAGTGCTCAATGTTCATTGATTTTGATTGCTTTACGTTTAGTTTATTGCATAATTTGTTGTGAATATAAGCTTAATAAGGTGTTTTGTTGATTTTAGGTTGAAATGGAGCTTAAGTACTAAATCGGGACGAATTAGAGCTGATTACAGGACAAAGGTAGAAAAATCAGAAAACATGGAATCCGCCCCGGCAAATTTGTTGGCTTGAAGAAATCCGCCCCGATGGATACCTCTCTGTAAAATCTTGCCCCAACGTTCTTTGAAGACGCCCTAACCCCCTGCTCTCTGTGCCAATCCTCCCCTGTGAATTCATCACGTATAAAATATTCGCCCTGACGGAGTTCACTAGAGTTTAGGAAAATGACACTTCGCCCCGGCGGAGTTATGCAATACAAAATATCCGCCCCGGCAGATTCAGCGGGAAATTTAGGAAATCTTGGATTTTTGGAAAGTTTCTAAATACAGATTTTGGCAGATTTCTACATGGAATTGGATTGATATTTCTATCAGATTTAGGATATCTTTAGACTGAGATTTATTTCCAAATTTGTTTCTATTTCTGTGTCGACGCCGAGAAAAAGTCTGCTGGTCGGGTCACAACCCATATCTTTCTCTATTCCTAAGTTATCTCTACCCTCACTCTTTTTATTGCAAAAAAGGTTTTGAAGGATTTTTTAGGAAAAGGCCAACATATATCATGTCGACGATTGATCGTTTTATAGAGTCGCCAGTTGGTAGATTTGAAATGGTTGTACCAACTCAATCGAGTTTTGTTTGAAAGAGGCCCAATTGCTGGACACTGTCGAAACTTGATCTTTGAAAATAAATTTTAAGTTCGGGGGCTTGGTTAAGTGTGGGGAAGGTGTTAGGCGCCCCACAACTCCCGTTAAGTTCGAGGGCTTGGTTAAGTTCGGGCATATTTAGAAAACGAAACTTGATATGCAAGTGTATAAAAGTGCAAAGAAGTAGTATTGACTTTTTGATTGTAAAAATACTCACAATAGATTGCTTCACGAGCTTTTTGCCAAATCGTAGGCTTTAAACGTCCAAATCTACCGGTTAATTTCTGATATGTGGTAATATGTGGGTATATCTACGTGTTAGAGTGAAAAAATTTGGGTTTCAAAGACAAGAAATTGGATAGAAAACCAAACAGGCGGAGGTTCGGAGCGTTTTTGAATTATGAAAATAAGAGGGGTTGCCCTCTTATTTATAGACCAGGGAGCCTCCACCCTACCTACGGCAGCCGCAAGTAGAGGTGTGGGTCCTCGTGGCCTAGGCTCTTCGACGGGTTCCGTTGTCTCGAAGTACGTGCACTCTGAGCAACGTAAGGTCGAAACTTTCTAACTTTTGATCGAAACATCTGTTTGAGGCGTACTGTACCTTTCCAAAAAGCCCTCACCGAGAGTGTCACAATGACATGGGATAAATCATTTTTTGGGACCAAGAAGACGGGTTCATAACCAGGTCTTTGATTTTCGCAGTTTATCTGTTGAGCTGTCTTGCGCTGTTTGTACTCGGGATCATTGTTATGGTTCGTTCTGACCTTGGTGGCATCAATTCAGCTTGAGTTTGTCCGAATCGGCTTAGAGTTGGTAAAATGAACATTTTGCCCCTCCCGGGGTTGCCCTTAGTGTCGACATGGCCTTCGATTGACTTCCTGGGATTGTTTCCAAGACTTGGATCTCATTCGAGTCTGTTTATCCTCAATGTTATCTCTGAGGCTGACTTGGTCATTCCATGTTTTCCTCTGGAGATGTTGTGGAGCTTCAGGTTTGTTCATGAAGTTGACCTGACTTTCCGGGTTGAGATCGGGGATGACCCGCACTTCTCGGGTTAAAATCGGGGCTGACCTGTACCTCCCGGATTGAGATCGATGCTGACCTGTACCTCCCAGGTTGATACTGGGGCTGAGCTCTAACTCTTAGATTTAGACCGGGACTGACCTGTACCTCCCGGGTTGAGACCGGGACTGACCTGTACCTCGCGAGTTAATACTGGGGCTGACCTGTACCTCTCGAGTTGAGGCCGGGGCTGACCTGTACCTCCCGAGTTGAGATCGGGGCTGACCTGCACGTCCTGAGTTTAGACCGGGGATGACCTGTACCTCTTGGGTTGAGACCGGGGCTGACCTGACGACCCGATATTGAGATCGTGGTTGAACTGATGGCCCAGTATTGAGACCGGGGTTAATTTGACGACCCAGTATTAAGACTGGGGTTGATTTGATGGCCCTATATTGAGACCGAGGTTGAATTAATGGCCCAATATTGAGACCGGGATTGATTTGATGGCCCGATATTGAGATCGGGATTGATTTAATGGCCCGGTATTGAGACCGGGGTTGATTTGATGGCCTGATATTGAGACCAGGGTTGAATTAATGACCCGATATTGAGCCCGGGGTTGAACTGATGGCCCGATATTTAGATCGGGGTTAATTTGATGGTCCGGTATTGAGACCGGGGTTGATTTGATGGCCCAGTATTGAGACTGGGGTTGAGTTGATGACCCAGAATTGTTATCGGGGCTGACCTGTACCTCCCGGGTTGAGACCGGAGCTGACCTGTATCTCCCAGTTGAGACCTAGGTTGACCTATACCTCTCGGGTTGAGACCTGGGCTGACCTGTACTTCCCGGGTTGAGACCGGGGCTGACCTGTACCTCCCGGGTTGAAACTGGGGCTGACCTGACGGCCCGGTATTGTGACCGGGGTTGAACTGATGGCCCGGTATTGAGACCGGGGTTGATTTGATGGCCCGGTATTGAGACCGGGAATGATTTGATTGCCCAATATTGAGACCGGGGTTGATTTAATAACCCGAAATTGAGACCGGAGTTGATTTGACGACCCAGTATTGAGATGGAGGTTGAACTGGTGGCCCGATATTGAGACCGGGATTGATTTGACTGCCCGATATTAAGATCGAGGTTGATTTGACTACCCGATATTGAGACTGGGGTTGATTTAATGTCCCGGTATTGAGACTGAGGTTGAACTGGTGGCCCGCTATTGAGATTGGGGTTAAACTGATTGCCCGGTATTGAGACCGGGGTTGAATTGATGACCCGATATTGCTACCGGGGTTGATTTGATAACCCGATATTGAGACCGGGGTTGAACTGGTGGCCCGATATTGAGACCGAGATTGATTTAACTGCCTGGTATTGAGACCAGGGTTGATTTGACGACCCGGTATTGAGACCGGGGTTGAATTGACGGCCCGATATTAAGATCGGAGTTGAACTGATGATTCAGTATTGAGACCGAGATTGAACTGACTGCCCGGTATTGAGACCAAGGTTGATTTGATGGCCCGGTATTGAGACTGGGGTTGAACTGATGGCCCGATATTGAGATCGGGGTTGATTTGATGACCTGATATTGAGATCGGGGTTGATTTGACGACCCGATATTGAGACTGTGGTTGAACTGATAACCCGATATTGAGACCGGGGTTGAACTGACAGCCCAGTATTGAGACCAGGGTTGAACTGATGACCCGATATTGAGACCGAGATTGAACTGATGGCTCGTTATTGAGATCGGAATTGATTTAATTGCCCGATATTGAGACCGAGGTTAATTTGATGACCCGATAAAGAGACCGGGGTTGATTTGACGACCCGGTATTGAGACCAGGGTTGATTTGACGGCCCAGTATTGAGATTGGGGTTGAACTGACGACCCGTTATTGAGACCGAGCTTGAACTTATGGCCCGATATTGAGACTGGGGTTAATTTGATGGCCCAATATTGAGACCGGGGTTGAACTGATGGCCCGGTATTGAGATTGGGGTTGATTTAATAACCCAGTATTGTTATCGGGGTTGATTTGATGACCCGATATTGAGACTTGGGTTGAACTGATGACCCGATATTGAGACCGAGGTTGAACTGATGGCCCGGTATTGAGATCGGGGTTGATTTGATGGCCCGATATTGAGACCATGGTTGAACTGATGGCCTGGTATTTAGACCGGGGTTGATTTGATTGCCCGATATTGAGATTGAGGTTGATTTGATGACCTGGTATTGAGACCGGGGTTAATTTGATGACCCGGTATTGAGTACGGGGTTAAACTGATGACCCGGTATTGAGACCCGGGTTGAACTGACTGCCAGGTATTGAGACCGGGGTTGAACTGATGACCCGGTATTGAGACCGGGGTTGAACTGATGGCCCGGTATTGAGTTCGGGGTTGATTTGATTGCCCGGTATTGAGATCGGGGTTGATTTGATGACCTAGTAAAGAGACCAGGGTTGATTTGACGACCCGATATTGAGACCGGGGTTGATTAGACGACTCGATATTGAGATCGGGGTTGAACTGACGGCCCGGTATTGAGACCGGGGTTAAACTGATGACCCGGTATTGAGACCGGGGTTGAACTGACGGCCCAGTATTGAGACCAAGGTTGAACTGACCGCCCGGTATTGAGACCGGGGTTAATTTAATGGCCCGTTATTGAGACCGGGGTTGAACTGATGGCCCGATATTGAGACCGAGGTTGATTTGATGACCCGGTATTGATACCTGGGTTGATTTGATGACCCGGTATTGAGACCGGGGTTGAATTGATAACCCGATATTGAGACTTGGGTTGACTTAACGGCCCGGTATTGAGACCGGGGTTGAACTGATGACCCGGTATTGAGATCGGGGTTGATTTGATTGCTTGGTATTGAGATCGGGGTTGATTTGATGACCCGGTATTGAGATCGGGGTTGATTTGACGACCCGATATTGAGATCGGGGTTGATTTGACGACCCGATATTGAGATCGGGGTTGATTTGATGACCCGATATTGTGACCGGGGTTGATTTGACGACCCGATATTGAGACCAGGGTTGATTTGACGGTTTGGTATTGAGACCGGGGTTGATTTGATGACCCGATATTGAGATCGAGGTTGATTTGACGACCCGGTATTGAGACTGGGGTTGAACTGACGGCTCGGTATTGAGACCGGGATTGATTTGATTGCTTGGTATTGAGATCGGGGTTGATTTGATGACCCGGTATTGAGTCCGGGGTTAATTTGACGACCCGATATTGAGACCGGGGTTGATTTGATGACCCGATATTGTGACCGGGGTTGATTTGACGACCCGGTATTGAGACCAGGGTTGATTTGACTGTCTGGTATTGAGACCGGGGTTGATTTAAAAAATATAATTTTGCCCTCCTACAGTGTTAGTATCGGGGCAAGGAAATTTCGAGTGTCTATAGATGCCCCTCTTTATTATGTTCATGCAATGTAGTGGAATGAACAGGATAAAGATTAGTAAACACTGGAAATGTAGGGGCAAAGGCAATGCAATGCATGGTATGATATGTGAGGACTGTTAGATACCTTTGAGGAGGTGGGGTCATCATTAACTGATTAGGTTTGTTTTTGTTGGGGATAATGCTAATAGGCTACCGCGACCTATTTTCGTCATTTTTTGCTGAGGATGACGTTGTCCTGACCAGCCCTTGGTATTGGTATGACATTAGATTTAAGCTATCATAGAATGTTCTTCGTACTTTCTGCTGGGGATGACGTTATCCATGATAGCTTTGCTAACTCTGATGGGGATATATCTCGGTTACCGAGTTACCTTCTTGTATGCTTCTGATGCTTATCCTGGCGATAATTTACTGCGGCAGCTTGCAACAGGGGGTTGAACTACCAGTCCTTCTTGATTCTCCCATTGAGGATGTGTATAACAGATTCCATCATTGGTGATGGATTACTATATTGCTTACGTTAGCGGATCCCTTCCGACACTTCGTTGGGGCTGAGCCACCAGCTAAACTGTCTCGGTCTGTACCTGACGCTTCGCTGGGGTTGAGCCAACGGCTGAAACTGACACCGGTCTATACCCGATGCTTCGCTGGGGTTGTGCTAACGGCTGAACTGACTCGGTCTGTACCCGATTCTTTGATGGGGTTGAACCAACGGCTGAAACTAACATCGGTCTATACCCGACGCTTCGCTGGGGTTATGCCAACTGCTGAACTGACTCGTTCTGTACCCGATTCTTCGCTGGGGTTGAACCAACGGTGGAACTGACTCGGTCTGTACCTGATGCTTTGAAAGTGACAGTTTTCGGCACTTTTGCACAGTTTTTTAGTAGTTTGCATCATTGATCCCCGAATATATCATCAGGATGAATTCCAAGGGTTTCCAGAGTGTTCCCCTTTCTGTCAGTATTACGCTGCTTAAACGCAAGATTTCAGGATAAACCGCTCAATCGCGTAGTGATTTTTCTTCAGATTTGACTTGGCAGCTCATATAAACTTCATTTCAACTTGAATCGAACCGAGCCTGGGGAAGTGGGACTCACCCTGGGGAGCCGCAGGTAGAGGTGCGGCTACCGCGGGTGGGCCAGCTTCCACCTATTGCTTTATATCGGGCAGCGGGAGTTCATAATTTGCAAGTTTCATTTCTAGTTTCAAATAGAATCCAATTTTCTTTTTTAGATCTACTGAGCTCGGGCAGCCTTTTTCTGATTTTGTCAGTTTCTACGTATTCAGCGCATCGCAGGTAACGTTTTACGTCCTTTTTTCACAAGCTTTGACCGTTAAAAGCATGTAAACCACATAGGGTGCCTCTAGACATAATGTATAAAAAATGTATGCCTATATGATCTGTTAGAAATTTTCTGACTTCATATGTATGCATATCTTATTGTAATGCACGTTTTGATGTAAGAAAATTCAGATTCTGAGATAGTTAATTTTTGCTCTTTTTGATCAGTTTACTTATCCTTTTTGAGGCCTAGTGAGCCTGGATTTTCAATTAAAAATGTCCATGATAATTTAGCTACCATGTGAGGTTTACTTTTGATTTTATTTCATAGATATGAATTGTTCCTATTTTTGGAAAGGTGTGCTACTGAATGGCCACCTAGTCATGCATGTGTGCATGCGGACAGTCCATTTTAAAAAGGAGACTCTGGCGAATTTTTTTTAAAACCTGAGTTTTGAATAAACATGCAATTTTGACTTTACTGGGGATTTCTGACTGACCCATACACATTTTTAGGATTTATCTTTCAAAAAACATGCAATTTTTGACTTAATTGGGTATTGTTTGACTGACCCATGCATGTTTTGAGACTTAGCGATGCATATAGTTCTGATTTAAATTAATAAGCCACAGGTTTTAGGGTTACCACACCCTTTTTGAGGTGATTTAGAGACTTTATACAGGTGAGGAACCGAGAGACTCAACAGTGCCAACAGAGTTGTTTCAGGCGTCAGACGTAGGAGGGCTTCTGATGTTCCTCTGCCACGTCTAGCTCGACTGCCTCGCAGACTAACAGAGTCGATGATTCATCCAGCTCAGGGCGAACCATCGATTGATATTGATAATGAGCAGGCTCTTTTTACTGATCCGGCTCATGCTTCACGTGCTGAGGTTCCGAGTATTGTTGTGCCGATCCAGGAGCTGTTGGGAGACTTGAGTCGCCATCCATCGAGGTTTCTCCATGCCAACGAGGTGACTTGAAGTTTTTCTCTTCCTGGATTCTCTTTTTTTCTTTTGCCATTCTCAGGGCACATGTTTTTGACATGGGTTGGTTTTTGATGCAGTTTCCCGGCTTTACGCAGCCTCGAGGGAACTGGTTCAACGTGCACTCCCTGTATCATACATTGCATCAGGACTACAGGGATATCGTTGATGGCTGGGGGTTTCAGGCTTTCTTCTTTATTCTTCCCCGCCGTTGCCCCTGGGGGTATATGAGGGCTTTGTCTGACCACTGGTTCCACCAGACTCACTCCCTTTATTTGCTGGATTGTGAGGTGATGATGACCCTTATGGGCTGGAGGTTCATCACCGGCATTGAGTTCGAAGGTGAGCTAGTGCCTATTGTGGCTGACATTACGCCCACTGCCGTCAGAGCCCTGTTGGGAGTTCCTTTATCGGCTCTCAAGGGTCGGAAGGTCTGATCTAGTCCTTTGAGTATAGATGCCCAGAATGGGGCTTTGCTGGAGCCTCCACCTGATGATCTGAGGGTTAGAGATCGCTTTCTGAGGCGATTATTTTTGGTGATCATCAGGGGTTATTTTGTGGCGAACAACTTATCGACTGTGTCCTTCGCCTTGGTTAGCACTACCCGGTATGTAGAGCGCCTCAGTGACTTTGATTGGGGTTCCTACACCTTTACCTATTTTCTCCGGGGCATGTGCATGCTTTCAGAGGATTTGACGGAGGCCTGGTTAGGGTTCTACCCGTTTCTGCTGGTGAGTACATCTTTCTTGTACCTTTTTGATTTCTGCATATACATTGGTCAGTCTTGGTCACTGAGGACTTTTGATATTTACATGGCCAGTTCTGGGCATTTGAGAGGCTTCCTTGCCTACGTCCTGCCACTGCTTTAGGTCTGGAGACCTATCCTCGAGGACGGCGTTGGCATCACTCCACTCTGACGGAGGTCCCTGTTGCTGAGGGATTCGCCCATGCTCGCCTATAGTTGGAGCTTTTGATGGCTGGATCGATCTTCTGGATGCCGTATACCTCCGAGTTTTTGACGGTTAGATTTGAGGGAGGCTTCTCTACTGGTCGAGAGTTTGCATTATCGACCCACAGAGTCCCGATTTTGACAGAGGGAGGCTGGGAGCTCTATTTGGGAGAGTGTGCTATCAGGAGTATTACGGGTCAGATCCGCATTCCTATTGTTCCTCCTGCTTGGCATCATTGGCCGTTGATCCTGCCATTGACAGATATTCCCATGGAGGGCATAGATGGCTTCACCCTATCAGAGGGCCTGTTTAGCCAGGAGGCATTCAGTTGATGGTGGAGCCCTCGCATGATTGGAGCTCAGACTAGGGCCACCCAATTCGTGGAAGACATGGTGCCAGGGTCTGTGATGATGACAGACTGGATAGCTTGCCTCAGGGAGCCTCCTTATTTAGGCCAGATTACAGATCTGACCCGGGAGTTGGATAGATCTTGTTTCTTTATCAGGCATCTTGGTTGAGATCCGTCAGAGGCATATTCTTTTGACCCATCCAGCTCAGGAGAGGGCCCCTTCACAGGTCCATTTTCTAGCAATTTTGTAGGGGCTGATCCTCCTTTGTACCGCCCAGATATGCCTGATGATCGCAGCTTTGTGTCCACGAAGGATATGGATCAGGTTAACCACCTGAGCGCAGATGTATTGGATCTTTTTGGATAGCTATGGCAACTATATCTTTTGGTCAACCACTGTTTTGGCTATTTGGCGGTTGTGCCTCATTTTGATAGACCACTGTTAGTAGTTGGGTGGTGGTTCCCCATATTTCTGTACTCTTCATTTTGCTTTGTATTAGCAGACAGGGATAATGCTTGCAGTAGATAGTTTATTGTATATATTTATGATATTTCCTATCTATCGCATCATGTTTATATTTGTCATCATGCATGTATTATATCATATGTATGCATTCAGACAGATGAGTTCAGATTTGACCCCTGGATGGTCTTGTGGTACGGTGATATAGATGGTGTCATCAATAGTCAGTCGCATAGAGCATTCATCGCCATCTGAGGTGGCCTCATCCTTGAGATCGTGGTATAACAGTCTGTCCTTCTCAACCAGGGGGACAATTAATTAGATGTTGGGGCATTCATTGGCCCTTGCAGAATTTTGAGTTCCAGACGGGTTCGTGGATGGTCTTTTACCCTTATAAATATCCGAGAGACGGGTCTTCCATTTTGGACAGCATAAGCTGACGCCGACTCTTGAGGAGTATCAGTGGTTTACAGGTTTATCATTAAAGTTTCCCTGCGCTCGAACAGCGATCAGCGATATGAGGATACCGTTCACACGGATGTCAGGTCTTTGCCAGAGCGTGGTGAGGGATGAGATCATCTCTGGATGGGTGATCTCTATTGACTTCTTGATTGATCGCTTTGGTGAGCTAGACAGCTATGATCGACATGCCACAGATTTTATTATTTCAGCAGAGGCATGTCATTTAGCCAGGGTAGACATGTTGCTGTTGTGCATCGTGGCATACGTCTACATGCCGTTACGCTTGGATCACTTAGATGTGGGGTTGATAGTCGTGGTTAGGGCCCTTAGACAGGGTAGCACCATCATCTCGATGATATTGGCTGAGACGCTGAGGTTAGTCAACCACAGTAGTACCCACCCGGAGGGGTTCTTTAGAGGCAGTTCGATCTTATTGTATGTATGGCTTATGTCCCATATACGACCGATTGAATTTTTCATACCCCATGGGTATTACTTCACCCGCGAGGTAGCCATATTTTACTCTTTTCAGCCTTCGATGTGTACTGATGTGGAGACATGGTCGGCATTTTTGTCGAATATTGTGCATCCGTTCTTGATCTTGCCATGCTTAGGGCTAGCCTTCCCATATAGCTTCATTACCCATGCACTCGGCATGGATTACTTGCCCCTAGCGGGATTGAGGGGAGTGACCACTTATCATCCTCTGGATGTTATGGGCTAGTTTGATCAGTTTCAGAGCCTGCACCAGTTTGAGGGGGCTATTGATCAAAGGATGTCGGCTTTGTCTATGTCATCTGCCGACTTGATTCACGTGTATGAGTGTTGGACTCACAGGGAGAGGGTTGATTTCTCCAATAGCTATTCAGATCGTTCTCCAGAGTATTCAACATGGTTAGAGGCAGATATCACGTCAGCTGCATTCATTCAGTCAGCTCCGATTACAGATTCAGACGAGGAGGAGCCTATGGAGGACCCTGAGTCTCCTACCGAGGATGAGTTATTCATGGGTCTGATCGTAGCACTAGTTAGTGATCCGCTGATCATTCCTGCAGGGACAGATCTGGTTTTGGCGGACTCACTATCTAGGATGACCTTTGAGAGAGATTAGGCTAGAGCGCTGATGTTGACCGCCTTGTCTGGCAGAGATATAGCTTTGGCTGAGAGAGATGCGTCTCGAGTCGCTCAGGACGCAGGATTGATTGAGCAAGAGGAGATAAGATTTGCCAGAGACGCAGCTTTTGCGGAGATCGAGGAGACTTTGATTGCTAGGGATGCAGCTTTTGTGGAGAGGGATGAGGCTATAACTTCTTCGGATTTCCACATTGCCAACAGTATTGCTCTTCGGTCTTATACTCATGGTCTGGTTACCGAGATGAGTGTGTATATTGATGACCACAGTGCCACACTGCAGGTGACTATGGATATTTTGAGCCGTATAGAGGCTGAGGGTATTGCACTGGCAGCTGCTCCTCCATTTTCAGAGAGAGATGCCATGTTAGCATTGCTGACCCGACTATCCTTGGATCCATAGACTAGATTTATTTTTCCTGCACAGACTAGATCAACCATTTTTTTCATGTACAGAACACTATATATATATCAAACAATTTTATATCAGAGAAATATATTTTTAATTCACTTCCCTGTTTGGACATGTATTGTCATTGCTGAGTGATTACCACTTCTTTCATGACTGGCTGTTGTTGATGTATCGTGAGCTTCTCCTTGATGGACTGGCAGTTGAGATGTCAGAGAGTATCTCAGATGGGCCTGTGGACCAAGGAGGCTTGATAGTTTTTAGGTTTCATATTGCTTCGGTGTCTTGGAACTGATTTTTATTAGTTTTTATTTTTTCTTGAAGGTCAAACCGCGCCGTAAATGGCTGCCTGCGTACTCCCGAGCTGAGGGAGATCAGGTCATTCGTAGTTTCGGCTTTATATGAGAGAGGTTTGAAAAGTATTTTCCTTAGGTTTTGAGTTTGGTTTGGTGAGTTTTTGAGTTTTTATTTGGTTTGACCGCACCAAAAATGGCTGCCTACGTACTCCCGGGTGGAGGGAGATCAGGTCATTCGTAGTTCCGGCTTTCTAGTGAAAAATCGAACCTAATTTGATTCGCATGACCAGGATGCGGGTATGCCTGTGCTTCAGACATAGTACCTTTTTATGGTGTCTGAGTTGATGAGTTGGGGAAATTCGTTGTGACACCCCCAAATCCGGGTACTTCGCTTTCACATGATTTGGTGTTCACTTTCTAACTATAACAAACATCTACCCAATATATCTCAAAATAAATTACAACCTTTATTCAAAATAATAAAATCTCCCTTAAAACAAGGGTTACAACCTTCTCAAAAATCAATCCCAGGGTTACTCTAACCTTGACATAAACAATAAAGTGCGGAATAAAAACCTTGACATAAAAGTCTTATTACAATCATTTCAAAATAATTAAACAAGTCTTCACTTGTTCATCTTTCCCTTGCCTTTACTCGTAGACAGGGCATCAACATTATCAACCTTAACTGCAATTGTTATTTAATGCAAGAGTGAGCAAACAACAGCTCACTGGAGTTTAACAATAATAAATACATGAAAGGATATCTTTAAAAAATTCTGAATAACTTAGCTTACTTCAACAATAAAGAATTGAATAATAATTCTCTATCAACATTAAAATTTGAATATAGAATTTATCTGAGGATTATAAGACCTTTGAACTCTTGTCCTAGGTTATAAATATTTCTATTTAAACCTTTAATAGTCAATAAGACTATGGACCTTAACTCATACTTAGGGGGATCAGCCCTTTGTACCATGTATTGTGCACAAACATCTTAACGCTATGCGTAGTAACCTCCCATAGTAAATAGGGTTGTTCAACTCAGTAATTTGAATTCAAGTCCGCACCAAAGAAAGTTTGGTTTGGATAAGCTTACAAGGGTAATTTAGAATTCACGTTCATCAACTAAGGATTAGTTGAATCGACTTTCAATAATTCATAAATAAAAGAATTATGAATTAACATATGCTTTAGAAGTAAACTTAAAGCATTTAAAATAATAAACTGGATCTTACTTGAACAATAAGTTAAGATCATTTCAATTAAATAAATAATTATCCAATACAGAAATGGAAAGGACATTCTCAACAATGAATATATGAACTCAAAGAAATTGTATAGAATTAACAAGTTTAGGGTTAGAAGACTTGCCTCAAGCGCAAGCTACTTAACACAATTCACGTACTTTAATACTTCCTATACACATTCAATTATAATAATCTAAATCAGTTAACACATAACTAATCCACATAAGTGGTTAACCCTCATGGTTAACTCACTCTAATTAAATAAATAATCAACTATCACATAGTTAATTACATCACACACATACTCACATAATTAAATTAATTATGTATTTAGCTAAATTATAATTAAATAATTATAATTTAAACACTTAATATAATTATAATTACTCAATTATAATTACCTCTTAAATTATCACCAATTCATAATTAATAATTAATTAAACTATATCATGCATTATAATTACACAAATTATAATTAATCATGCAATTATAAACTTAAAATCCATAACTAAACATGCATTTATTAAATTACAATTACTTAAATTATAATTTAAATTAACATCTAATTGACTAAAATAAATCAATTTCTATACATTATAATTTAACTATATTATAATTTAAATTAAATATTTACTCTTAATTATAAGTAATCAAATTATAATTAAGTAACTCATTTACAATAAAATATTTATAATCTAATTAAAGTTTTCAAAATTTCTTTTATTTCCCAAATATGAATTTGTCACAATCATATAACAACATGTTATATCATTAAAACATATGTCCACTATCAAGGAATAATTAAACTAAGGATTTAAAATAAACTGCACAAGAAACTAAAGTCACTGCCCAAGCACTGTGCACGGTGCAGCTGCGTAGCCAGTAGCCTGGGCACCGGCGCAGCTGCGCAATGAAAAGATCTGGGAAGGGCAAGTGGCACAGCTGCGCTGCTCCTGGCCTTGCTGCCGGCGCAACTGCGCAGCAACTCGGCCAGACGCAGACAGCCACAACTCTCTGCTTTACCAAACAATCCCATACAAGCCAATAAACGGAAAATTACAGTAACGTAGCCACTATAACTTCATACACATGCAATAATACATAACATAACATGTTTCTACAACATAACAACCATCTAAATAATGATAATCACAAGTTTTAAAAATCCAATTTGGCCATTTTCATGAAAACTCATATTTTTTGAAAATAATCCACTGTAAGAAATTTTCTCCATCAATTCCACTTTATATACATACATTATATACGTAATTGAATATAATCATCATAACCAATTCTAATTAGGCATAATAACATATATAAATTCCTAAATTTTCCATTCTAAAACCAATCAATATACATAAAACCATATGAACAAAACTTTTTCTATGAAACTTGTTTTAACAGTAGTTTAATTCTTGAAAATCCTCTTATGTCATACAATTACCACAATCAACACATGGATACAATATATATATATATATATATATATATATATATATATAATTCATGATTTTTACAACTTCACAAAATTCACAGAAAACTAAAATTTACAGAAACTTAAAACAATGAAGAACAACTACTTAACGTTTTTAAAACTATGAGATAGTAATTACCTTTATGCTTAGAGATTGAAGAAGAATATGAAGATGATTTCTCTAGTCTTTCCCAAGCTTCCTTTACCTTCTTTTCTTCCTTTTTCTCTCAACTTCTCTGTTAGTTCTCTTCTTCTTCTTTAGTTTAGACTAACTTAACGTAAGCTAACGTATAATATAATACGTAGTAATAGATATAGGCTTAATTATATAATATAACTGACAATTAACTCCCCTAATAAACATTCATCAGTTATAGAATTTTTAAAAATCAAAAGCCACTAGGGCTTGTTTGGCAAGAGTACTTTATAAAAACAGATTTTAGTATTAAGACATTGTTTGGTAAAACGGTTTAAAAATAAATGTAAGGGCTTTGTTTGGTTAAAATCATTTAAAACTCTTTTCTTTTATTTTAATAAATTATTTAACACATATTTTAATGTTACCTTTTAATTAATTAAATAATTTAACATCTTTATTTAATCAACTAAAATCAATTAACCACATAAATATTTGTCACATAATTATAATTACTCGCTAATTATAATTCATGTAACACTTCATCACATAATTGATAGTAGTGTGCATACAAGCCAATCATGTATGATGATAAAGCATATACTTTGGAGGCAATCTTATTTATTTATTAATAAAAATATTCATTTATTAAAGGCATTTAATTATCTACATGATGCTGTTTTTATAATATGTAAATAACCCATAGTTTTAAGCAATGCTTTTAGAATCATGATGATGATCATGCCAATGAGATCTAAATTCTTAGAAAGCTCTAAAACTAAAATAGTTCCTAATCATGGGATTACTAAAAAGGGGATTAGTAAATCCGGATAGATTAGTACATATGTTGCTTGCTCATTAGGTGAGGATGATTGATCTCATAATCATTTGTGTGGAGACACTAAAGCAAGTATGTAGGTGCTTATTGGAGAATAAGTTCACTGAACGTGACTCGCTATGGAATACCTAATGGAGTTTTACTCGCCTGTCAATAGGAATTCCTAATGTGATAGTAGTACAAGTGATCCTTGGACTTGAGATCATCATAGTATCTTGTATGTAATGAATTATACTTTGACTTATTCCTTAAAGCCCTTTAGGGTATATAAAAGGGTATGCTTGGGTATAATGAGTTACATATGGAGACAATGAATGATCAATAAAGAATCTACCACCTCTAGTAAAGGAGGAGATATGTCCTATGTGATTCGTTAAATGACAACCCAGGAATCCTTGGCCAAGGTAAAATGAAATTAGAAAGGGGTTTCTAATTTACATTATTTGGAGTTGTGCATTTTCTAATCGAAATACATATAATTAAATAAAATAAGACTTGACAGTAAATTCATGTCTTATATTTAATTGGGACATTGTATGGTGGAAGGATTGAATTGTATGGTAACTATTTACTCACAGGTTCTTTTATGATTAATGTTGAAATCTATATTATCTGAAAAGTCGTTGATCGCTAGGGAGGCTTATTCCTATTGTAGAATAAATATTATTTATTTAAATAGATTATTAGTTTAATTTATTTATTTAAATAAGATTAGAATTGTTCTAATTGATTTATTCACAACCGGTTTAATATGGAGAACCTAAAGGGTCACACCATAAAAGGAAGAATAATTATTTAAGAAGGTAATGGCATAATCGTAATAATGCATTAAGTGAAATTAATTTAATCTATGGTGATAGAATAAATTAAATAGCTTAATATTTATTATTTAATATTTTGGAAATATTAAATATAAATTAATAAGAGGAGTCTTATTAATATTATTATAATTATTATTATTTTAATTTCTAAAGGAGTTTAGTAATTAATTTAATATTAGTACTCTCATTTATTCCTAATAAGATTAGGAGACAAATTAATTAAATGAATTTAATTAATTATTTCACATGTGGTGGGAAGCCTAAATTAATTAAAGGAGTTTAATTAATTAAAAGAAATCCCATGTCTAATAGGATTAGAAGGGTTGACCAATATCTATATAAGAGGATTCTTATAATAGATATTAATTGATGCAATTCCAATTGTTGGAGAGTACTCCTTATCTATAGAGAATAGAAAACTAAGCCAAACACCCTCCTTCTTGATAATTCATCTTCCTTGGTGGATCACCTCTAGAGACCAAACACTTGGGTGGCTAACGTTGATCAAAGGAAGGAATCTAACCCGGAAATTCAAGGAGATCACGAAGAACAAGGAGTTGAACTAGTACCTGTGGAAGCTTCGTTCTACAAGGGTATGATTCTATAATTTCTTATTTATCGTTTTAAATTAATAATTTGCATAAAGGATGATCCGGGTAATGGTTTTGTTGAAATTTTTTTAAACTCTGATATACCATGCTTCCGCTAATTTTTGCAATTTGATTGCGTCACGATTTCGTACAAACCCAACAGTGGCATCAGAGCCAAACCTTTATGCAATTATTAATTTATTTTTGATTTCATATACATATGGGTATGTATTTAAAATAATTTATTGGGCATAATTTTATTGTATAAAATTTTTATTATTTTTTTAAAAAAAAAATGACGTTTTTTTTTGGACGAATCACAATTTTTTTTTTTTGGGTGCTAATCTTGAATTCTGCAAAGAAAAGGTGTTGTCTCTTTCTTACTCCAAAAAGAATGTGACCCATCAGGAAAGGACTCTTTTAATAAACCTGCAGGACTCTTTTAATAAAAGAAGGTGACTTCTTTTTAAAAAAAATAAATATGATATATTTATATATTATATTCTAAATAATTTTATAATTAAAATAAAGAGTTTATTTTAATCTTGAAATTGGATTTCATGCAATTTAAAATTGCTCATTAAATGATACTCATATATATATGGAATGTTTTAATTAATGAGAAGAATATTTATTTATTGATATATATGGTGATATGTATGATAATAAATGGGGATTGATTATGGACTATTTGACCAATGTGATTGGATTTTATTTTAGTTGAATGCTTGAATGAATGAGTTTTATTAAATGGGGTCTGTGCACCTCGTCTTCTGTAAAAAAAAATTTCATGATGTAAAATTCTATCTCCCTCCTATGTACTTCCCCTTGACTGCTGATCAAGGTTTCTATTCAAATTAAATAGTTTAATGTAATAGAAATAGTTAGAATTATCTTGAAAAAATTGGAGACCAAGGAGCAAGGAGCGCGTGAAGACCCGTTTGTATGGAGCCCGGGTTTAAATGTAATAGTTATATTTAAATTTAAATTCTTGCACTCCTAGGTTTGAACTTTTGGTTCACTTGGTGGCTCTAGTGAACCAAACTATAATAAAAGTCCATAATCAATCTGGGTAGAATATAGTATTCTATATTGCATGCTAAATATTATATATATTATATTTTATGCAAACATGCTTCGCATGTTTAATAAAATGACGCGTATTTTATATATATATGTGCATGCACGCTAAACAAGATGAGACAAATAAATAACAAATCCCTCAAATAAATAATATTAAGTCCGAAGCGTTCAAATGATATTTGGAATATCGAACGTCGCCTTCTAGCATGATAAATTAATAGAGTATTAAATATTTAATATGAGCTTGTTGTGCTATCCACAAGGCGAGTATTGCATATTTAAGATGTTAATTAATCACATTTGATGCTTATCAAGAAAATTGAACGATCTAGTCTTATTGTGCTATCCACAAGGACGAACATTTTTCTTTTTTGAATTTATGGAAGTGCTAGGCTGGACTTAACTTAAATCATTTTAGTTCGGATGTGCACACACTTGACCATTATGATTTAAGAGGCAAAATAAAAGGAGTTATATAGTATTGTAATTGACAAGAGTTGTCTACCTATTTATTTGTATATCGCTTGTTGTGCTATCCACAAGGTTATATACATTTGAAATGGGATCCTTATTCTCACTAGCAAATCTTTAATTAGATGTTGCCGAACTATATAAGTGAGGGTAATATAGTTTGATAAAAATAGTGGGAGATACCAATTTAAAATAAAGACCTAAATTTATTTTGGTATGAAAAATTAATAAAATGAATGTTTGCTAAAATGTTATTTTTCACATGCAGAATTTTAAAAATGTCAAAATCACTAATTTCACTGCGAAGCATACTTGATGCTAATAAGCTTACCGGGCCGAATTATACGGACTGGCTAAGAAATCTGAGAATAGTTCTCACTGCTGAAAAGATTTCTTATGTCCTAAACTCACCTGTCCCTGGAACTGTTCCAGAAACAGCCTCTGAGGAAGAGATTGCCACCATTGTAAAGTGGCAAGATGATGCATCTGTGGCTCAATGCATCATGCTCGCATCCATGAATAACGAGCTTCAGCGTCAGCACGAAAACAAGGATGCTCCTACTATGTTGATTCACCTCAAGGAGTTGTATGGTGAACAAAGTAGGACTGCTAGATATAAGATATCTAAGGAGCTCTTCCGATCTCGGATGACCAAGGGCAAAGTGAACATAAAGGAACAAAAGAAATCTGATCCAGCTAGCAAAGGAATGTGCTTCCATTGCAATGAGCCGGGTCATTGGAAGAGGAACTGCAAGAAGTTTCTGGCAGAGAAGAAGCTTGGAGAAGCTTCGACTTCCAATCAAGGTTTGTTCATGATTGAAATTAATTTTTCAGAAAGTCAAAATTCTACTTGGGTATTGGATACCGGCTGTGGTTCTCACATATGTAATAATGTGAAGGGACTGGTCAGAAGTAGAAAGCTGAACAATGATGAGGTGATCCTACGAGTGGGGAATGGAGCAAAGGTTGCTGCATTAGCTGTAGGAACTTATTATTTAGCAATGCCTTCGGGCAAGTCCATTTATCTTAATAATTGTTATTATGTTCCGAATATTATTAAAAATATTATTTCAATTTCTGTATTGGATATGGAAGGATTTAACGTTGTTATAAAGAACAATAGTTGTTCTATTTATAAAGACGATATTTTATATGGTGTTGGAAATTTGCGAAATGGACTTATAAACACTTGACTTACAAGAAAATATTTTTCAAATTAAACAAACTAAGAAAAGGAAAAGAGATGATATTAATTATACCTACATGTGGCACTGTAGACTCGGTCATATCATTGAAACAAGATTATCCAAGTTGCATAAAGATGGGCTCTTTGAGTTATCTGATTATGAATCATATCCAACTTGTGAATCTTGTCTCATGGGTAAAATGACTAAATCTCCTTTTAGTGGAAAAGGAGAAAGAGTTACAGAGTTGTTGGCATTGATTCACACAGACGTTTGTGGACCTATACAACAAGTGCACGGGGTGGGTATTCTTATTTTATTACTTTCACTGATGATCACTCAAGATTTGGATATGTGTATTTAATGAAATACAAGTCAGAATCATTTGAAAAGTTCAAAGAGTTCAGAAGTGAAGTAGAGAAACAAACGGGCAAGAGTATAAAGATACTTCGATCAGATTGAGGTGGAGAATACTTAAGCGGTGAGTTTCTCAATTATCTCAAAGAAAATGGTATAATCTCACAATGGACTCCTCTAGGTACACCACAGTTAAATGGAGTATCTGAAAGGAGAAATCGAACACTATTGGACCTGGTTCGATCTATGATGAGTTTTACCGACCTTCCAATTTCCTTATGGGGATATGCCCTAGAAACGGCTGCATACCTACTTAACAAGGTACCTACCAAATCCGCCCCAAAGACTCCATATGAGATGTGGAAGGGGAGGAAACCAAATCTTGAGCATGCTAAGACTTGGGGTTGTCCAGCTTATGTCAAAAGTTTGAAAACGATAAGCTACAGACTAAATCCGATAAGTGTAGATTTGTGGGATACCCTAAAGAAACTTTAGGGTATTATTTCTATCATCCAACTGATCAAAAGGTGTTTGTTGCGAAACATACTGCCTTCTTGGAAAAGGATTTTATCCATGAAGGGGTCAGTGGGAGTAAGATATATCTTGAAGAAGTTCAAGACCCACAAATTACCACGGATCAAAGTCAGGTACCTGACAAAGTAGAAGAACCTACTATACCACACCCTGCTCGTAAATCTGGAAGAGTACCGAAGATACCTGAGAGATATAGATTCGTTATAGAGGATGAAGATGAGGTACACATCATGAATGATGATGATCCATTGAATTACGAACAGGCTATGAGTAATAAAGACTCAGGGAAATGGCTTGAAGCTATGAAATTCGAAATGGACTCCATGTATGAAAACAAAGTATGGACTTTGATTTCACCACCTGAAGGCATTAAGCCTATTGGGTGTAAATGGGTCTTTAAAAGAAAGACTGGAGCGTACGGTAAGGTAGAGACCTATAAGGCCCGACTGGTTGCAAAAGGTTTCAAACAAAGACAAGGAGTTGACTATGATGAAACCTTCTCTCCAGTAGCTATGCTCAAGTCCATTCGGATTTTGCTTGCGATTGCAGCTTATAACGACTATGAGATCTGGCAGATGGACGTGAAAACGGCCTTCCTCAATGGGAAACTTGAGGAGGATGTGTATATGACACAGCCAGAGGGATTTGTTTCAAAGGTTGGAACAAATCAAGTCTGTAAGATGCAACGATCCATTTATGGATTGAAGCAAGCTTCTCGTAGATGGAACATTCGTTTTGATGAGACAATCAAAGAGTTTGATTTTGTCAAAAACGACGATGAACCATGTGTGAACAAGAAGGTTAGTGGGAGCGCAGTTTCATTCCTTGTATTATATGTTGATGATATATTACTGATAGGGAATGACATTCCTATGCTACAATCGATTAAAATCTGGTTATCTAAACACTTCTCCATGAAGGACTTGGGAGAAGCATCCTATATTTTGAGGATAAAGATCTATAGAGATAGATCTAAAAGGATGCTTGGCTTATCCCAAGGAACGTACATTGATGCAATGCTAAAGAGGTTTAGCATGGAAGATTCCAAAAGAGGTCTCATGCCGATGAGCCATGGAATACATCTCTCCAAGAAACAGGCCCCAAAGACACCTGAGGAGAGAGACCGTATGAGTAAGATCCCTTATGCTTCTGCAATAGGATCAATCATGTACGGTATGATATGTACTAGACCGGATGTTGCTCATGCACTTAGTGTAATGAGCAGATACCAGTCAAACCCTGGAGAAGAGCACTGGAAGGCAGTGAAGAATATCCTAAAGTACTTGAGAAGGACTAAAGATATTTTTCTTGTCTACGGTGGGTCTGAATTAAAACTCAAGGGATTCACAGACTCAAGTTTTCAAACAGACCAAGATGATAGTAAATCTGTTTCAGGGTATGTGTTTACCTTGAAAGATGGTGCAGTGAATTGAAAAGGTTCCAAACAGCAAACAGTTGCTGATTCAGTGACAGAGGCAGAGTATATAGCTGCAAGTGAAGCTGCAAAGGAAGCTGTTTGGATGAAGAAGTTCATAACTGAACTTGGTGTGGTTCCTAGCATTAGAGAAGAAGTTTCGTTTACTGTGACAACACAGGAGCAGTTGCACAGGCTAAGGAACCGAGGTCTCATCAGAAATCTAAGCACGTGTTGCGGCGATTTCATTTGATCAGGGAAATCATTGAAAGAGGAGACGTTACCTTGGAGCGTGTAGACTCTCAAGTCAACATTGCAGATCCATTTACTAAAGCTTTAACACAACAGCAGTTTGATCGTCACTTAGAGAAGATGGGTATGAGATACCATGGCGATTGGCTTTAGTGCAAGTGGGAGATTGATAGTAGTGTGCATACAAGCCAATCATGTATGATGATAAAGCATATACTTTGGAGGCAATCTTATTTATTTATTAATAAAAATATTCATTTATTAAAGGCATTTAATTATCTACATGGTGCTGTTTTTATAATATGTAAATAACCCATAGTTTTAAGCAATGCTTTTAGAATCATGATGATGATCATGCCAATGAGATCTAAATTCTTAGAAAGCTCTAAAACTAAAATAGTTCCTAATCATGGGATTACTAAAAAGGGGATTAGTAAATCCGGATAGATTAGTACATATGTTGCTTGCTCATTAGATGAGGATGATTGATCTCATAATCATTTGTGTGGAGACACTAAAGCAAGTATGTAGGTGCTTATTGGAGAATAAGTTCACTGAACGTGACTCGCTATGGAATACCTAATGGAGTTTTACTCGCCTGTCAATAGGAATTCCTAATGTGATAGTAGTACAAGTGATCCTTGGACTTGAGATCATCATAGTATCTTGTATGTAATGAATTATACTTTGACTTATTCCTTAAAGCCCTTTAGGGTATATAAAAGGGTATGCTTGGGTATAATGAGTTACATATGGAGACAATGAATGATCAATAAAGAATCTACCACCTCTAGTAAAGGAGGAGATATGTCCTATGTGATTCGTTAAATGACAACCCAGGAATCCTTGGCCAAGGTAAAATGAAATTAGAAAGGGGTTTCTAATTTACATTATTTGGAGTTGTGCATTTTCTAATCGAAATACATATAATTAAATAAAATAAGACTTGACAGTAAATTCATGTCTTATATTTAATTGGGACATTGTATGGTGGAAGGATTGAATTGTATGGTAACTATTTACTCACAGGTTCTTTTATGATTAATGTTGAAATCTATATTATCTGGAAAGTCGTTGATCGCTAGGGAGGCTTATCCCTATTGCAGAATAAATATTATTTATTTAAATAGATTATTAGTTTAATTTATTTATTTAAATAAGATTAGAATTGTTCTAATTGATTCATTCACAACCGGTTTAATATGGAGAACCTAAAGGGTCACACCATAAAAGGAAGAATAATTATTTAAGAAGGTAATGACATAATCGTAATAATGCATTAAGTGAAATTAATTTAATCTATGGTGATAGAATAAATTAAATAGCTTAATATTTATTATTTAATATTTTGGAAATATTAAATATAAATTAATAAGAGGAGTCTTATTAATATTATTATAATTATTATTATTTTAATTTCTAAAGGAGTTTAGTAATTAATTTAATATTAGTACTCTCATTTATTCCTAATAAGATTAGGAGACAAATTAATTAAATGAATTTAATTAATTATTTCACATGTGGTGGGAAGCCTAAATTAATTAAAGGAGTTTAATTAATTAAAAGAAATCCCATGTCTAATAGGATTAGAAAGGTTGACCAATATCTATATAAGAGGATTCTTATAATAGATATTACTTGATGCAATTCCAATTGTTGGAGAGTATTCCTTATCTATAGAGAATAGAAAACTAAGCCAAACACCCTCCTTCTTGATAATTCATCTTCCTTGGTGGATCACCTCTAGAGGCCAAACACTTGGGTGGCTAACGTTGATCAAAGGAAGGAATCTAACCCGGAAATTCAAGGAGATCACGAAGAACAAGGAGTTGAACTAGTACCTGTGGAAGCTTCGTTCTACAAGGGTATGATTCTATAATTTCTTATTTATCGTTTTAAATTAATAATTTGCATAAAGGATGATCCGGGTAATGGTTTTGTTGAAATTTTTTTAAACTCTGATATACCATGCTTCCGCTAATTTTTGCAATTTGATTGCGTCACGATTTCGTACAAACCCAACAATAATTCATCTAATTCAATTATCTCAATTAAATTAGAATTATAATATAGAATTAATATACACATTCATTTAATTAATATATAACAGTTAATTAAATCACTCCATAAATCACATAATTTATTTATTTAACTCAATAAATAATTCTACATAAAATATTTATTTAACTCAATAAATATTAAAATTATTATATAAAATCTCAATCGTTACAATCTTCCCTCCTTAAAAGGATTCTGTCCCCAGAATCACACAAAAAAAAATTTCGTCTATTACATTCGTTCCCGTCCATTTCTTATAATACTAAGGATCTCCAGGCCATTTCTCGTCTATTACACTCAAGATTGTCGTGTTTTATAAATGAAAAAAGACACGACTTACGAAATACTATTGCATTAATTTCTGATATTAAAGAGCAATTTGATTTGATTGGTGCAAGCTTGATCAGCTGGGCAATTAAATTCAGACATCTAATTAGCTGGTTATCGATGAGATTTAATTGATTATATCTTCGTGCTACTTGATCATTGCATTATATAGTTGAGCCTTGAATTGTTAAATTGATTATTATTGCATTGATCATAGACCTCTATATTTGTAATCTAATTTTGTGTTTTAGACTAAGTGTAGTCTAAAGGTTTTAATCCTGGTGGATTAGAGAAAAGTATTACAAATAGGTTCAAGGAAGCAAAGGTGCATAAGGAGCAAAAGTGCTCAAGAGATTTTAGTTATTGTAAGAATCTGTTTTGTAATCAGTGTTTATTTATTAAGAAATAAATAAAGTGAGTCTCCAATACTAGTTGGTATTGGACGTGGAGTAGACTACTATTATAGAGGGTAGTAGTTGAACCACGTAAAAATTCTTGGTGTTCATTTAATTATTTGTGCTTAATTTTATTGATAACAAGAATTAAGGTTAACATAACGAGTTAATATATTAATAAGTTTTCAGAAACTTAAATTATATATTTCAGTATACTGAATTCAAAAGTTTTAAACTATTTTAGTAATTCAGGAACCTGAGTTAATTATTTCCGCAAGCTGAAATAAGCACACATTTTGAGTTAAAATAAAAATTGACAATGGTTGTTCTAACACTTATTCAACCCCCCTTCTAAGTGTGCCTATTTAAATTTTATTTGGTATCAGAGCTTGGCTCTACTTATCTTAGCCTTAAAGGTGACTTGTAGAGAAAGATTCTGACATGGCACAGTTCGGGAACAACAATCAAGAAGGTTAATCAACCAATAGACCACCACTGCTACATGGAACCGAAAACTACAACTTTTGAAAGTTCCGAATAAGGATCTACCTTAAAAGAGATCCTTGGGAATGGTGGGTCATTGAGAATGGACCGGTTATTCCAAGGAAAGATGACGGGACACCAAAGACTCTGCTAGAAATGGATTCAACCGAAACCTACATGGTCTTATATGATTCAAGGGCCATGAACACACTTCTCAGCGGCATGGTACAATTAGAGATAGATAAAGTCTCCTCATGCAATACAGCCAAAGAGATATGGGATACTCTAGTGGTAAGTCATGAAGGTACCTCCAAAGTACGAGAAGTCAAGCTAAGCATGCTTATGCACGATTATGAAATGTTCAAGCTCGAAAAATATAAAACCATCAAGTTGGCTCAAGCAAGATTTCTAGTCCTTATAAATTCCTTGAAATTGCTGGACAAGAATATTCCACAAAGTGAGATCAACCGTAAGCTGCTTCGGGCTATGCCCAAAAGGTTTGCTTCTAAAATCACTACTCTTCAAGATTCTGTTACTATTTCCTCCATGGGCACTTAACTCTGTTTGGTGAATTAGAAGAATATGAACATCAGTTAAAAAGATATGATGATGAGGAGGAAACTCCTCGAAGAAAGGTCTTAGCTCTTATTGCAGAAAATGAAGAGGAACTAGATGATGACTCAGATGAAGAAATAGCCATAATGTCAAGAAGACTCAAGGGACTACTACAAAGGAAGAACAAGAGAACGAATACTTTCAATTCAAATAAGCTTAAAGGAAAGCAAACTGAAGAGACATGCTTCGAATGTGGACGTCCTGGTCACTTCAAGAAAGATTGCTTTCAATTAAAGAACAAAGGGAAGACAAACTACAAAGACAACAACAAGAACAAAGCCCTTGTTACTTGGAGTGATGAGGAATCCGAAGTAGAGATCGATGCCAAAGATGAGATAGCTCAAGTATGCTTCGTTGGAATTGAAGGAGAAACTAATCAGGTATCTCTTAATGAACTAAACTTATTAGAGCAAGAAAACAAGAAATTAAAAGAAAAGAATGCATGCTTAAAAGGTTTAGTTAATACATTAATAAGTGAAGTGGATTCCTTTATAGATGAAAAGAAAGAAATTGAGAAAGAGTCATCATATAAAGAGGAAAAGATCTTGATTGCAAAGAATGATTATTTAGACAATTATAATAAAATACTCTTTAATAGAGTAAACTATCTAAATAAGGAAGTTAAAAAATTGACCAATGAATTAAAAATGAGAGATGTATGTATTGATGCATTTAGTGATGAATCTCACTGTAAGACTATTCCAACTAATGAACTACAAAAGGAAATCGAGTCATTAAAATCAACACTTGCTAAATTTGTTCAAGGAGAAGAAAATCTGGCTATCATGTTGGGAAAACAAAGACCTAGTTTTGAAAAACAAGGAATTGGCTATAATCCCATTTACAAAAAAAGAGATATAAAAATGCTAAAATCAAAATCAAACTTTAAATTAAATTTTTGCTCTCCTTTCACAACATCCAAACATTGTGGTATTAAAGGCCATTTAGATATAAACTGTTTTAAGAAACAAAACAAGGTTAAAAAGATGTGGATTAAAAAGGGTGATTTACTTGCTACTAACATAAGAGGACCCAAAAAGATATGGGTACTAAAAGGATGAATTATTCTTTCTTAATAGGTATGTTTGAAGGCAAGAGTTCCATCTCAAAAATGGATTCTTGATAGCGGATGTTCTCGTCACATGACAGGTGATAAATCAAAGTTCATGGAGCTAAATATCAAGAAGAAGAATGGAACGGTCACATTTGGAGACAATCGAACCTGCGAAATAATTGAAAAAGGTAAAATTGGTAATGGTAAGGTAAATATCAATAATGTTCACCTTGTTAATGGTCTTGAATATAATTTAATAAGTATTAGTCAATTAATGGATCATGGTCATCAAGTTAATTTTGAAAAAGATAAATGCACAATATTTCATGGTACTGACAATACTACTCTAGTTACACAACGAGAAGGCAATATATATACTCTTGATTTTGAGCAACAGGATGAAGAACTATGTCTTGCCTTAGTACAAGATGAAGCTAATCTATGGCATAAGAGGATGTGACATGTTCATCTGGATCTAATCAAGAAGCTCTTCAAAAAGTCTTGTAAAAGGACTGCCAAAAATCAGGTTAGAAAAGAAAGGAATATGCATTCCTTGTCAACTAGGAAAACAAGTAAGAACCTCCTTTACTGCAAGAATATGGTATCAACTTCTTCTCCCTTACAATTACTTCATCTTGATTTATTTGGACCTGAAAGACATTCTAGTATTAATGATAAATTTTATGCATTTGTAATAGTTGATGATTTTTCTAGATACACATGGGTATTATTTTTGAGAACGAAGAATGAAGCATTTAAAGAGTTTGAAAAATTAATAAGAAATCTTTAAACAAAGTATAGCTACAAACTCATTAGAATTAGAAGTGATCACGGTACTGAATTTCAAAAAGATTTCATCATATTTTGTGATCAAAAAGGTATTAGCCATGAATTCTCAGCCCCAAGAACTCCTTAACAAAATGGGGTGGTGGAAAGAAAGAATAGGACTCTACAAGAGACGGCAAGAACACTACTACAAGAGAGTAAGCTTCCAAAGAAATTTTGGGCTGAAGCAGTAAGTACATCATGCTATGTTCTAAATAGAGTGCTTAGTCGTCCAATTATTTTGAAAACACCTTATGAGCTTTTAAATAACAAGATACCTAATATAAGTTATTTCAAAGTGTTTGGATCTAAATGTTTCATCTTAAATACAAGTGATAATCTGGGAAAATTTGATGCTAAGTCCTATAAAGGAATATTTATTGGTTATTCTCAAAATAGTAAGGCATATCGTATTTTCAATATTAGAAAATCATGTGTTGAAGAGTCTGTGCATATTACATTTAATGACACTAACAATAATCTTCCAAAAGAGAGTGAAGATGATGCAAGAAATTTGGAGATAGCCAGAAATTCAGCAAACCGAAAGGAACAAAACAGAAGACCGAATGAACAGTTTCAGGAAACTGAAATGGATGATCAGCAAGAACATGAAGCAAAAAATTTGCAAGAGGCTGAAGATGACTTTCACTATCAAGAAGAAGTCATGCATGATACCCAAATGCCAAGAACAACTAGATATCTCAAGAACCATCCTCCCAAAAATATACTTGGAGATATCAACAAAGGGATAACCACTCGAAGAGGGTTACAAAACCATTGTGCATTCTCTGCATTTTTATCACAGGTTGAGCCAAAGAATGCTAAGGAAGCCGTTCTTGATGAAAACTGGTTATTGGTCATGCAAGAAAAACTTAAATAATTTGAGAGATGTCAAGTGTGGGAACTTATACCTCCTCCAAAAGGTGTCTCCATTATAGGTACTAAATGGGTATTCAAAAACAAGCTTGATGAGCACGGGACAATCACTCGCAACAAAGCAAGGCTAGTAGCTCAAGGATACAACCAACAAGAGGGGATCGACTATGAAGAAACCTATGCACCAGTTGCAAGGTTAGAATTAATTCGAATCCTGTTGGCCTTTGCATGCTACAAGAGGTTTAAACTTCATCAAATAGATGTAAAGAGCGCCTTCCTCAATGGATATATCAATGAAGAAGTGTATGTCAAACAGCCTCCTGGATTTGAGCATGAAAAGTATCCTAATCATGTCTACAAATTAAAGAAAGCTCTTTATGGTTTGAAACAAGCTCCAAGGGCTTGGTACGAAAGGTTAAGTAAGTATCTCTTGTCAAATGGTTTTATTAGAGGTAAAATAGATTCTATATTATTTATTAAACATAAAAATATAGATATCATTATTGTTTAAATATATGTAGATGATATAATATTTGGTGCTACTAATGATTTTCTTTGTGAGTGGTTTTCTAAGTGCATGCATAAAGAATTCGATATGAGCTTAATGGGAGAGCTTAATTACTTTTTGGGACTTCAAATCAAGCAAACGAAGGAAGGAATTTATATCCATCAAACCAAATATACAAAAAAATTACTCAAGAGATTTGGCTTTGAAGGATCTAGTTCAAAAGGTACACCCATGAGTACATCAATAAAGCTCACTTCTGATGACAAAGGTATTGATGTTGATTTAATGAAATATCGAGGTATGATTGGATGCTTATTATATTTAACCGCTTCTAGACCTGATATAATGTATAGTGTTTGTCTCTGTGCAAGATTTCAGGCGAAACCTAAAGAATCACACTTGAATGCTGTTAAAAGAATTTTGAAATATTTAAATGGTACTATTAACTTAGGGTTATTTTATCCAATTTGCAATCATTTTGAACTAATGGGTTATTTAGATGCTGACTATGCAGGGTGTCAAATTGATAGAAAAAGTATAAGTGGTGCTTGTACATTTTTGGGACAAAGCCTTGTATTATGGCATAGTAAAAAGCAAACTTTAGTGGCTTTTTCAACCACTGAGGGGGAATACCTAGCTGCAGGAAGTTGTTGTTCTCAAATATTATGGATGAGACAAACCCTATGTGACTTTGATTTATTATGTGATTGTGTGCCCATATATTGTGATAACTCTAGTGCTATAGATATATCTAAGAATCCTGTGTTACATTCACGTACAAAACATATAGAGGTAAGGCATCATTTTTTAAGAGATAATGTATCAACAGAACTAATTAAATTAATTTTTATTCTTACTGAAAATCAAATAGCAGATATTTTTACAAAACCACTAAGTGAAGAAAGATTTTGTGTGCTGCGTAGGGAACTTGGAATGTGCATGATATAAATATTGTTGAGATTCTGCAATTTGCATTTAGTTAATTTTAATTATCCTCTGCATGCATATCTCATTAACTGCTGTAAGTATGATAATTAATGATGTATGATATACATATAGCCGACGATTAATAAATCCCTATATTTATGGAAGCATAATCTTAAAAATCTATCATCATATTTTTCAAAATACGAAAAGACAGGACGTCTAGTTTTTCTAGGGAAACGTATACAAATAGGAGCCTATAAACATGCACCTATCTCTTCTACTTTACCCAATCTTCTCTCAATTTATTTGCATAACTTTTTATTTTCTGATTTCTTTTCATTCATCATACTAATCTTCTTTGATTCTATATTCAATCCTCAAAAACCATGAGAACCCGAACTCACAAACGATTAATCATCGACTCAGACGATGATCAAACAATGGTGTCGCCCCAACCGTCAGCCGGCCCTTCACGAAAACAGAGAAAATTGATAAAGACGATTTCGGTGGAAATTGAGTCACAGGATTCTTCATCTTCTGACGAGTACAACTTCACTCCATCTTTGCTGAAGAAACCCGAACCATCTCGCCAACAGAAATCATCTGTACCATCCTTTCAGCCCGACTCTTCACCTCCACCGGTTTCGATAAACCCTATTCTCACTTCTGATCTCCCTGAAAACTTCTTTCGTAGTCATACTTATAAGGTGCGTTTTAAGTCTGTTATTACTCAGAAATAATTTGTTTATGAAAAGTCCATTGACTAAATTTGCTATCAAGGGTCTCCTTTGAAAAATCTTTTCGAGTCTTGTGGGATATCCTCTATGATTTTTCCTCCTTCGGTTGCATATCCTAGATTAGTCCAACAATTTTACAAAAATTTAGAATGTCATGGGGATTTTTAAACTTCTTTTGTAAAAGGTAAATCATTGTATTTCACTGTCATGGATTTTGGTAGCATTCTGAATATTCCATTCACTGGTGTCTGTCCGTTCACTCGAAAAGGGGCTATTCATTTTCCCTTATCTCCTTTGAAACAGTTACCAATTTATCATGGACAATCCCCTTTTGCATGAAGTTTTTACCCCCAAAACTGTGGATGTTTCCCCTACTTCTTGTGTACTTCATCAACTGATTAGGTATAATCTGTTGCCCCGCTTAGGTGGGAGTGCCGATTTTACTTATCAGGATTTGTTCATGGTTGCTATATTTTAAAAGGAGTTTCATTTAATCTGTCTCTTATGATGCTTCATCATATGATGAGTTGTTTAAGGAAAAAAAAGACTTGTTTACCTTTCAGTGCTTGTCTTACTATTCTTTTTCATCATTTCAAAATTTCTTTTCAAAACGAGATTTCTGTTGCAGTGTCTGATTTCATTAAGTATTGGTCATTTGAAATTATCTCGTATAGCCTTGATTGACGGATAGTTTGTTCGTATTACTGTTGATCCTCCTATTCCTCCAATACCTCATCCTGCTTCTTCTGTTCTGCAAACCACACAGTCCTCTCCTGAGATTATGGAAATGTTGAAAACCATTATTGTCAATCAAGAACAGATGAAACATGAGATGATTGATCTCAAAACTCGTTTATCTGTGTTGGAGAAAGGAAAACTTCCTTTGGGTTCCCCTGAAATCAACAAACTTTATCAAAATATTAAGGATGAATTTATTGACTTACAGGCTGGGTTTGAGTTGCAAACCACTGCTTTGGCAGAGGTTATGCAACAAAAACTGAATCGTAATACTTATCAGTTGAGTCACAAGCTTAAGTTTGTCAGTAATTAGGTTGGAGAATTGGCCGACTTCATTGCTATGTGCTTCAATGATGTGGGATCCAAGTTACACATGCAGCGCAAACACTCGTCTGCTACTTAGTGGGCTCATTGTAACTGGATGGCAGAATATGTTGGTGATTTTCTCGACCTACCATTGCCCAATGCCACATTTATTCCCCGTCCTCCTCAATACGCCACTAATCTTACCATTGCTGAAAGAATTCATCATGCCAATCATCGACTATACTTCACACGAAGAGCCGCCCAGCAGGCTGCAGTGGTGGATCTTGAATAATTCTTCGTCCCTTTTTGATTGATGTCAAAGGTGGAGATTATTTTGGTCCAAAAAGACTGAAATTTAATTTGGTTTTGGTTTTGGTATCCTGAAGTTGGTTGCTTCAAAGACTGATTTAATTTTGGGTTATAATATTTGAACTGGTTTTCAAGACTGATAATTTGATATGTTAGAAGTTGATATTTGATAAATATTGAACTAACATGAATGTAGGTGACAAGTACTTAATAACTGGTACAAATGGGGGTACACTAATTTTATTATATTGATATAATGTTTTAATTCCCTGAAATGTGATTATGCATGGATTTAGGGGGAGCTAATGGGAGTTATAAATTTTGGATTGCCATCATCAAAAAGGGGGAGAATGTTGACTTAGTCATAATCCATCCTTATGTTTTGATGATGAATTGTTTAGAATACTAAATCCTTTTTGTGAAATTTCAGGTATTTGATAAAAAGGAACATTGGTGGTATACTCAAGTGGATTGAAGAGTTTACTTTTCTAGGAAATAAAGTGTAAGGTTAATTGCATATTAATTGATTTTTCAATTAAGGCTCTAGGATATATTATATGCATTTAATGTTATATGTCTTAAATAAATGGTATTTTAAAAACTAATGAAAAAGATTTTTCAATAATTAAATAATTACTTGAAATTAGTTTTTAATATATTTTATCAAGTACAAAAGTTTTTAAAGGTTTATTAATAAAAACATTACTTGATATATTTGAGTTATAAATATGCTGAATGAAGTTGGTTATAGCATACATGTGTCTATATATATATATATATATATATATATATATATATATATATATATATATATATATATATATATATATACTTTATAACGTGTGCATGCTAGAAGCTGGAAAGGTGGAAACAATATTGGTTTAATGATATGATCAAGGGACCGTTTTTCAAGGATCATGATTACTAATATCTTGGAACTCTAATAACTTGAATATTGGATAGTGACTGGATGTATGTTTCTATACGCAAGTCTGATAGTTTTTGATAAAGTCAAAGAACGCTAAAAGTGGGCTAAGAGGTTTATCTTTATTGTGTGTTCCGAAGTTATCTATGATAGTAGTGTGCATACAAGCCAATCATGTATGATGATAAAGCACATACTTTGTAAACAATCTTATTTATTTATTAATAAAATATTCATTTAAGGTATTTAATTATCTACATGGTGCTGTTTTTAATAATATATAAATAACCCATAGTTTTAAGCAATGATTTTAGAATCATGATGAGATCATGCTAATGAGATCTAAATTCTTAGAAAGCTTAAAAACTAAAATAGTTTCTAATTGTGGGATTACTAAAATGGGGATTAGTAAATCCGGATAGATTGGTACATATGTTGCTTGCTCATTGGATGAGGATGACTGATCTCATGGTCATTTGTGTGGAGACACTAAAGCAAGTATGTAGGTGCTTATTGGAGAATAAGTTCAGTGAACGTGACTCGCTATGGAATACCTAATGGAGTTTTACTCGCCTGTCAATAGGAATTCCTAATGTGATAGTAGTACAAGTGATCCTTGGACTTGAGATCATCATAGTATCTTGTATGTAACAAATTATACTTTGACTTATTCCTTAAGGCCTTTTAAGGCATATATAGGGTATGCTTGGGTATAATGAGTTGCATATGGAGATAATGTATGATCAATAAAGAATCTACCACCTCTAGTAAAAGAGGAGATATATCCTATGTGATTCGTTAAATGACAACCCAGGAATCCTTGGCCAAGGTAGAATGAAATTAGAAAGAGGTTTCTAATTTGCATTATTTGGAGTTGTACGTTTTCTAATCGAAATACATATGATTAAATAAATTAAGACTTGACAGTAAATCCATGTCTTATATTTAATTGGGACATTGTATGGTGGAAGGATTGAATTGTACGGTAACTATTAACTCACAGGTTCTTTTATGATTAATGTTGAAATCTATATTATCTGAAAAGTCGTTGATCGCTAGGGAGGCTTATTCCTATTATAGAATAAATGTTATTTATTTAAATAGATTATTAGTTTAATTTATTTATTTAAATAAGATTAGAATTGTTCTAATTGATTTATTCACAACCGGTTTAATATGGAGAACCTAAAGGGTCACACCATAAAAGGAAGAAGAATTATTTAAGAAGAAAATGGCATGATACTAATAATGCATTAAGTGTAATTAATTTAATCTATGGTGATAGAATAAATTAAATAGCTTAATGTTTATTATTTAAAATTTTAGAAATATTAAATATAAATTAATAAGAGGAGTCTTATTAATATTATTATTATTATTATTATTTTAATTCTAAAGGAGTTTGAGAATTAATATAATATCAGTACTCTTTCTCAATCCTAATAAGATTAGGATATAAATTAATTAAATGTGTTTAATTAATTAATTAAATAAAAAAAACCTATTCTAATTGGATTAGGAGTAACCTAATATCTATATAAGAGTCTTATATCAGAAATAACGTACGTAAATTTTTCCAAAGGTTGGGAGTACACATATTCTATAGAGATAGAAACAAGGGTTAAGCCAATAACCCATCTTTCTGAGTTCTTCATCTTTCTTGGTGGATCACCGTTAGAGGCCAAACATTTGGGTGGCTGACATTAATCAAGAAAAGGAGCCACTACAGAGGAATCAAAGGAAGCAAAGGAGTAGAACTTATACCTGAGGAAGCTTGGATCTTCAAATGTATAATTTCATCCTCTCCGTCTATGTATTGACTGCTAATTGATGCACAAGAAAGATCATGGTTAAGGGTTTGTAAGAAAATTTTAAAATCTGAATTTTCATCCCTTACGCTGCGTTTATGTAATTTGATTGCATGCTTATATTTCTAGCAAATCCAACAGTGGCATCAGAGCCAATCTTGTGCTAATTATCAGTTTATGTTATTCCATACATATATGATATGCGATTTGATCGAGTTCTTGGGCAACAAAATTTTTTCAGATTCTACGAAGCTGCGCAGCTGCGCCGGTGCAAGGCATTCTTGCTACGCAGCTGCGCCGGTGTCTGTTCCTAGTTTTCATGCTGCGCAGCTGCGCTTGTTCCCTTTACATTCCTGGCGCAGCTGAGCCACTAGACAGGAACTGGAAAATTTTTCTTTTGTTTTGATTAAATAAATAAATGGTTTATTTAATTAATAAAGGTTTAAAATAAAGATGTTTATTTTATATGAAATGTGATTTCAGAATAGCTAAAATTAAAGAGTTTAATTTAGAATTGTTTTTGAATGAAATAAAGGATTTTATTTTTCCAAAAATAAAGTTTAGCAAACTTTTGCCCATTAACTGATATTAATACATATATGGAATGAATTTACTTTCATGATATGAATAAGTTTTATTGATACGTTTGATGATATGTATGCTAATAAAATGGATTGATTATGGACTATGACCAATGTGATTGAATTTTATTTTGGATGAATGCTTGAATGTATGGGTTTTATAAAATGGGGTCTGCGTACCTCATCTTTTTTGGGGTTTTTTATTGTAAATTCTATCTCTCTCCTATGTACTTTCCCTTGACTGTTGATCAAGATTTTTATTTAAATGAAATAGTTTATGTAGTAGGATTAGTTAGAATTTTTGAAGAACTGGAGATCAAGGAGCAAGGAGCGCTTGAAGACCCATTTGTATGGAGCCCGGGTTTAAATGTAATCGTTACGTTTAAATTTAAATTCTTGCACTCCTAAGTTTGACCTTTTTGGTTCACTTGGTGGCTCTAGTGAACCAAACTAGAATAAAAGTCCAAAATCAATCCGGGTAGAATATAGTATTCTATATTGCATGCTAAATATTATATATATTATATTTTATACAAACATGCTTCGCATGTTTAATAAAATGATGCGTATTTTATATATATATATATGTACATGCGCGCTAAACAAGATGAGACAAATAATAACAAACCCCTCAAAGAAATAATATTAAGTCCGAAGCGTTCAAATGATATTTGGAATATCAAACGTCGCCTTCTAGCATGATTAATTAATAGAGTATTAAATATTTAATATGAGTTTGTTGTGCTATCCACAAGGCAAGTATTGAGTATTTAAGATGTTAATTAATCACATTTGATGCTTATCAAGAAAATTGAACGATCTAGTCTTGTTGTGCTATCCACAAGGACGAAAATTTTTCTTTTTTGAATTTATGGAAGTGCTAGGCTGGACTTAACTTAAATTATTTTAGTTCGGATGTGCACACACATGACCATTATGATTTAAGAGGCAAAATAAAAGGAGTTACATGGTGATGTAATTGACAAGAGTTGTCTACCTATTTATTTGTATATCGCTTGTTGTGCTATCCACAAGGTTATATACATTTGACATGGGATCTTTAATCTCACTAGCAAATCTTTAATTAGATGTTGCCGAACTATATAAGTGAGGGTAATATAGTTTGATGAAAATAATGGGAGATACCAATTTAAAATAAAGACCTAAATTTATTTTGGTATGCAAAGTTAATAAAATAAATGTTTGCTAAAAATATTGTCTTTTCACATGCAGAATTTTAAAAATGTCAAAATCACTAATCTCACTACGAAGCATACTTGATGCAAATAAGCTTACCGGGCCGAATTATGAGGACTGGCTAAGAAATTTGAGAATGGTTCTCACTGCTGAAAAGATTTCTTATGTCCTAAATTCAACTATCCCTTAATCTGTTTCGGAAACAGCCTCTGAGGAAGAGCTTGCCACTTTCAATAAATGGCAAGATGATGCATCTATGGCTCAATGCATCATGCTCTCATCCATGAATAACGAGCTTCAGCGTCAGCACGTAAATATGGATGCTCCTGCTATGCTACTTCACCTCAAGGAGTTGTATGGTGAACAGAGTAGGACTGCTAGATATGAGATATCTAAGGAGCTCTTCCGATCTCGGATGACCGAGGGCACTGCCGTCGAGACTCATGTTCTGAAGGTAATCAATTTGATTGAACGCCTTGGACAGCTTGGGTTCGTTATGGATGGGGAGTTAAGTCAAGACTTGGTCTTGCAGTCACTCCCTGAGACCTTCTCGTAGTTTGTGGTTAATTTTCACATTAATAAGCTAGATGTCAGCTTGCCTGAGCTGCTTAACATGCTGAAAACTGCAGAAGGTCACTTCTCATCCAAGAAGAACCATGTCTTGATGGTGGATTCTTCCAATAAAAGGAAGAGGCCCAAGGTGTCTTCTGAAAAGAAGAAATCCAAGAAGGCTAAGGAAAAGGGGAAAGAAAAGGATCAAAAGAAACTTGAACCAGCTAAAGGAATGTGTTTTCATTGTAACGAGTCGGGACATGAAACTGCAAGAAGTTTCTAGCAGAGAAGAAGCTTGGAGAAGCTTTGACTTCCAATCAAGGTTTGTTTATGATTGAAATTAATTTTTTTGAAAGTCATAATTCTACTTGGGTATTGGATACTAGCTGTGGGTCTCACATATGTAACACTGTGCAAGGACTGGTCAGAAGTAGAAAGCTGAACAATGAAGAGGTGATCCTACGAGTGGGGAATGGAGCAAAGGTTGCTACATTAGCTGTAAGAACTTATTATTTAGCAATGCCTTTGGGCAAGTCCATTTATCTTAATAACTGTTATTATGTTCTGAATATTATTAAAAACATTATTTCAATTTCTGTATTGGATATGGAAGGTTTTGACGTTATTATAAAGAACAATGGTTGTTCTATTTATAAAGACGATGTTTTTTATGGTATTGGAAATTTGCAAAATGGGCTTTATATACTTGACTTGCAAGAAAATATATTTCAAATTGAACAAATTAAGAAAAGGAAAAGAGATGATATTAATTATACCTACATGTGGCACTGTAGACTCGGTCATATCAATGAAACAAGATTATCCAAGTTGCATAAGGATGGGCTCCTAGAGCTATCCGATTATGAATCATATCCAACTTGTGAATCTTGTCTCATGGGTAAAATGACTAAATCTCCTTTTAGTGGAAAAGGAGAAAGAGTTACAGAGTTGTTGGCATTGATTCACACAGACGTTTATGGACCTATGACAACAAGTGCACGGGGTGGGTATTATTATTTTATTACTTTCACTGATGATCACTCAAGATTTGGATATGTGTATTTAATGAAATACAAATCAGAATCATTTGAAAAGTTCAAAGAGTTCAGAAGTGAAGTAGAGAAATAAACGGGCAAGAGTATTAAGATACTTCGATCAGATCGAGGTGGAGAATACTTAAGTGGTGAGTTTCTCAATTGTCTCAAAGAAAATGGTATAATCTCACAATGGACTCCTCCAGGTACACCACAGTTAAATGGAGTATCTGAAAGGAGAAATCGAACACTGTTGGACATGGTTCGATCCATGATGAGTTTTACCGACCTTCCAATTTCCTTCTGGGGTTATGCCCTAGAAACGACTGCATACCTACTTAACAAGGTACCTACAAAATCCACCCCAAAGACTCCATATGAGATGTGGAAAGGGAGGAAACCAAATCTTAAGCATGTTAAGACTTGGGGTTGTCCAGCTTATGTCAAAAAGTTTAAAAATGATAAGCTACAGACTAAATCCGATAAGTGTAGATTTGTGGGATACCCTAAAGAAACCGTATGGTATTATTTCTATTATCCAACTGATCAAAAGGTGTTTGTTGCAAAATATGCTGCCTTCTTGGAGAAAGAGTTTATCCATGAAGGGGTCAGTGGGAGTAAGATATATCTTGAAGAAGTTCAAGAACCACAAATTACCACCGATCAAAGTCAGGTACCTAACCAAGTAGAAGAATCTACTGTACCACACCCTGTTCGTAAATTTGGAAGAGTACCAAAGATACCTGAGAGGTATGGATTCGTTATAGAGGATGACGATGAGGTACATATCATGAATGATGATGATCCATTGAATTACGAATAGGCTATGAGTAATAAAGACTCAGGGAAATGGCTTGAAGCCATGAAATCCGAAATGGACTCCATGTATGAGAACAAAGTATGGACTTTGGTTTCGCCACCTGAAGGCATTAAGCCTATTGGGTGTAAATGGGTTTTTAAGAGAAAGACTGGAGCAAACGGGAAGGTAGAGACCTATAAGGCCTGACTGGTTGCAAAAGATTTCAAACAAAGACAAGGAGTTAACTATGATGAAACCTTCTCACCAGTAGCCATGCTCAAGTTCATTCAGATTTTGCTTGCGATTGCAGCTTATAACGACTATGAGATCTGGCAGATGGACGTGAAAACGGCCTTCCTCAATGGGAAACTTGAGGAGGATGTGTATATGACACAGCTAGAGGGATTTATTTCAAAAATTAGAACAAATCAAGCCTGTAAGCTACACCGATCCATTTATGGGTTGAAGCAAGCTTCTCGTAGATGGAACATTCGTTTTGATGAGACAATCAAAGAGTTTGATTTTATAAAAAATGAGGATGAACCATGTGTATACAAGAAGGTTAGTGGGAGCGCAGTATCATTCCTTGTATTATATGTTGATGATAGATTACTGATAGGGAATGACATTCTTATGTTACAATCAATTAAAATTTGGTTATCTAAAAACTTCTCCATGAAGGATTTGGGTGAAGCATCCTATATTTTGGGGATAAAGATCTATAGAGATAGATCTAAAAGGATGCTCGGTTTATCCCAAGGAACGTACATTGATACAATGCTAAAGAGGTTTAGCATGGAAGATTCCAAAAGAGGTCTCATGCCAATGAGCCATGAAATACATCTCTCCAAGAAACAGGCTCCAAAGACACCTGAGGAGAGAGACCGTATGAGTAAGATCCCTTATGCTTCTGTAATAGGATCTATCATATACGGTATGATATGTACTAGACCGGATGTTGCTCACGCACTTAGTGTAACGAGCAGATACCAGTAGAATCCAGGAGAAGAGCACTGGAAGGCAGTGAAGAATATCCTAAAGTACTTGAGAAGGACTAAAGATATTTTTCTTGTCTACGGTGGGTCTGAATTAAAACTCGAGGGATTCACGGACTCAAGTTTTTAAACAGACCAAGATGACAGTAAATCTATTTCAGGGTATGTGTTTACCTTGAACAGAGGCGCAGTGAGTTGGAAGAGTTCCAAGCAGCAAACAGTTGCTGATTCAGTGACAGAGGCAGAGTATATAGCTGCAAAGGAAGCTATTTGGATGAAGAAGTTCATAACTGAACTTGGTGTGGTTCCTAGCATTGGAGAAGCAGTTCCCACATACTGTGACAACACCGGAGCGGTTGCACAGGCTAAGGAACCCAGGTCTCATCAGAAATCCAAACACGTGTTGCGGCGATTTCACTTGATAAGGAAGATCATTGAAAAATAAGACGTCACCTTGGAGCGTGTGGACTCTCAAGACAACATTGTAGATCCATTTACTAAAGCTCTAACACGACAACAGTTTGATCGTCACTTAGAGAAGATGGGTATGAGATACCATGGCGATTGGCTTTAGTGCAAGTGGGAGATTGATAGTAGTGTGCTTACAAGCCAATCATGTATGATGATAAAGCACATACTTTGTAAACAATCTTATTTATTTATTAATAAAATATTCATTTAAGGCATTTAATTATCTACATGGTGCTGTTTTTAATAATATGTAAATAACCCATAGTTTTAAGCAATGATTTTAGAATCATGATGAGATCATGCTAATGAGATCTAAATTCTTAGAAAGCTTAAAAACTAAAATAGTTCCCAATTGTGGGATTAGTAAATCCGGATAGATTGGTACATATGTTACTTACTCATTGGATGAGGATGACTGATCTCATGGTCATTTGTGTGGAGACACTAAAGCAAGTATGTAGGTGCTTATTGGAGAATAAGTTCAGTGAACGTGACTCGCTATGGAATACCTAATGGAGTTTTACTCGCCTGTCAATAGGAATTCCTAATGTGATAGTAGTACAAGTGATCCTTGGACTTGAGATCATCATAGTATCTTGTATGTAACAAATTATACTTTGACTTATTCCTTAAGGCCTTTTAAGGCATATATAGGGTATGCTTGGGTATAATGAGTTGCATATAGAGATAATGTATGATCAATAAAGAATCTACCACCTCTAATAAAAGAGGAGATATGTCATATGTGATTCGTTAAATGACAACCCAGGAATCCTTGGCCAAGGTAGAATGAAATTAGAAAGAGGTTTCTAATTTGTATTATTTGGAGTTGTACGTTTTCTAATCGAAATATATATGATTAAATAAATTAAGACTTGACAGTAAATCCATATCTTATATTTAATTGGGACATTGTATGGTGGAAGGATTGAATTGTACGGTAACTATTAACTTACAGGTTCTTTTATGATTAATGTTGAAATCTATATTATCTGAAAAGTCGTTGATCGCTAGGGAGGCTTATTCCTATTGTAGAATAAATGTTATTTATTTAAATAGATTATTAGTTTAATTTATTTATTTAAATAAGATTAGAATTGTTCTAATTGATTTATTCACAACCGGTTTAATATGGAGAACCTAAAGGGTCACACCATAAAAGGAAGAAGAATTATTTAAGAAGAAAATGGCATGATAGTAATAATGCATTAAGTGTAATTAATTTAATCGATGGTGATAGAATAAATTAAATAGCTTAATATTTATTATTTAATATTTTAAAAATATTAAATATAAATTAATAAGAGGAGTCTTATTATTATTATTATTATTTTAATTCTAAAGGAGCTTAGGAATTAATATAATATCAGTACTCTCTCTCAATCCTAATAAGATTAGGATATAAATTAATTAAAAGTGTTTAATTAATTAATTAAATAAAAAAAACCTATTCTAATTGGATTAGGAGGGTTAACCTAATATCTATATAAGAGAGTCTTATATCAAAAATAACGTACGTGAATTTTTCCAAAGGTTGGGAGTACACATATTCTATAGAGATAAAAACAAGGGTTAAGCCAATAACCCATCTTTCTGAGTTCTTCATCTTCCTTGGTGGATCACCGTTAGAGGCCAAACATTTGGGTTGCTGACATTGATCAAGGGAAGGAGTCACTACAGAGGAATCAAAGGAGTAGAACTTGTACCTGAGGAATCTTGGATCTTCAAAGGTATAATTCCATCCTCTCCTTCTATGTATTAACTGATAATTGATGCACAAGAAAGATCATGGCTAAGGGTTTGTAAGAAAATTTTAAAATTTGATTTTTCATCCCTTCCGCTGCGTTTATGTAATTTGATTGCATGCTTATGTTTCTAGCAAACCCAATAATCTAGCAGTATAAACAAAATGTATTTGAATTATACTTTACTGTTGTGATATACTTGTCATATATCTCTATTACCGTTGTTAATCCTTCATTATCTTTTAGATATATGAACAAACCGATATTCATGGATTGATAAATCAGATTTGTTTTAGAATAACGGTAATATTTTTATGGGCTATAAAAATCGTGTTTTATGAATGAAAAAAGACACGACTTACGAAATACTATTGCATTAATTTCTGATATTAAAGAGCAATTTGATTTGATTAGTGCAAACTTGATCAGCTGGGCAATTAAATTCAGACATCTAATTAGCTGGTTATCGATGAGATTTAATTGATTATATCTTCGTGCTACTTGATCATTGCATTATATAGTTGAGCCTTTAATTGTTAAATTAATTATTATTGCATTGATCATAGACCTCTATATTTGTAATCTAATTTTGTGTTTTAGACTAAGTGTAGTCTAAAGGTTTTAATCCTGGTGGATTAGAGAAAAGTATTACAAACAGGTTCAAGGAAGCAAAGGTGCATAAGGAGCAAAATTGCTCAAGAGATTTTAATTGTTTTAATTATTGTAAGAATCTATTTTGTAATCAGTGTTTATTTATTAAGAAATAAATAAAGTGAGACTCCAATACTAGTTAGTATTGGACGTGGAGTAGACTACTATTATAGAGGGTAGTAGTTGAACCATGTAAAAATTCTTGGTGTTCATTTAATTATTTGTGCTTAATTTTATTGATAACAAGAATTAAGGTTAACATAATGAGTTAATATATTAATAAGTTTTCAGAAACTTAAATTATATATTTCAGTATACTGAATTCAAAAGTTTTAAATTGTTTTAGTAATTCAGGAACCTGAGTTAGTTATTTTCGCAAGATGAAATAAGCACACGTTTTGAGTTAAAATAAAAATCGAGTATAGTTGTTCTAACACTTATTCAACCCCTCCTTCTAAGTGTGCCTATTTAAATTTCACTGAGTCTTGGCCTTTTCGGTCTCTTGACTGCCACCACTAGCACCAGGTGCTCCCGGTTCTGTGTGAGTTTGGGCTTGCATCCCTTTAAGGGCCTTGCTTTGTTCTCTTAGAAAATTGGCCAACTCGGTTATCTGATTTTTAAGTCCTTCAAACTCTTCCCTAGATACAGGGGTGGATTCTGGTTGAGCATTGAAGTCATGTCCGTGGATGGACGTAGTGCTTTCTTAGACTTAGATCTAGTGACAGGACCAATTTTTCACCTATAACAAAATGTAGCCGTGCCAATTTCCTGAGGTAGGTAGGGATAGGATGCATGTCATGATGTGGTTTTTAATCTTATCCTGCAAAACAGAGGTCTGTTGTTTTGATGACAGGATTATGATATTTAAATTGAAAACTTTGACATTGAATTGAAAGAGGAAGGCATGAAGAAGCTTCCCATCGGATTTGGTTAATCAGAGGCTGACCTATCTTAGGCTACTCTCGCGGCTTTTTGGCATAAAGGTCCCCAGATCATCGCAATCTACTAGAGGGAAAATTAATCCGATCTTTCAACTGGAGCGAATCTGGGTGGTGCATTTCCATGAGCCCAAGAGACTAAGCCGTCACTAGAGTCATTACTTATCATCGACGGGTTTTGTCTCCTTGAGAGAGAAATCACACAACATACATTCACATACATCGTACCTCACCGTTATGCATATGATGACAATTGGTACGAAGCACTAAAAAGCAGAAAAACATTCATTCAATGTAAAGACGCAGCATTCACGCATTCATTCAACGTAAAGACGCAGCATTCACACCTACGTAGTTTTTGAAAGGGAATTTTTTTGAAAAGATTTGATCGCGGCCTAAGCCCTCTACTGTCCCCAGCAGAGTCGCCACCTGTCGACGTCGAAAAAAAATCCACTGGTCAGGTCCCAACCCGGATCTTTCTCTCTTCCTAAGTTATCTCTACCCTCACTCTTTTTATTGCGAAAAAGGTTTTGAAGGGTTTTTTAGAAAAAAGGCCAACATGTATCATGTAGACGATTGAACATTTTATAGAGTCGCCAGTTGGTAGATTTGAAATGGTTGTACCAACTCAACCGAGTTTTATTTGAAAGAGGCCCAATTACTGGACACTGTCGAAACTTGATCTTTGAAAACAAAGTTTGAGTTCGGGGGCTTAGTTAAGTGTAGGGAAGGTGTTAGGGACCCCAAAACTCCCGTGTTAACACGGTATCGCATCTTTTCAATATTTCCCTTAAAAACTGAAGTGTGTGTGTGTGTGTGTGTATGCTGTTTGAAAATTGGGCCTATGTTTGATGTAAAGTATGTCTATGCATCGTTGAACCTATATACGAAGGGTTTGATTTGATTTTTGCAAAATATCTTTAATTTGATTTGTAAAAGTATTTGATTTGATTTGCAAAAGCTTTTCTTTTTGATAAGATTATTTAAAATGATGTTTTGAAAGATGGTTTTCAAACCCTTACAACAATATAGGAATTGAAGCATATTGATACTTCAGTTTCATCTTTTCAGCCTTTTGGCTCAATTTGAATGGTGATTGTCGGGCTGCGAAGCATCCTCGACCAAAATAAATATACAAGTGTCGGTCTTCTCATGGGCATGACAGCCATCAGAGTGACTCTGACAGGACAAACCATTATTCTCATTATATTGAGACCTTAAATTCGGATAACCATTTTAAGGTCTTTTGTGTGTACATTTCTACAGAAAAACTGGCAGGGTACATTCATAAAGTGGAGTTTGTCCATCATGAAAATCAGATTCTGATCAGTTTGATCATGAATCCCACGATTCCTAGGCTCACATATGAATAGCCAATAAATCTGCACAGTTCAAATTTGTACAAAAACAGGTATATATATCCCAAATGTCGCCAGAACCGAGGATTCATTCAGTAAATCCTGGTTCGCACCTGGCCGAAGCGTCTCGCTTCCACTAGATAGCGATCTAAGGGACGCGAGGTTGATTTTGTAACTGAAACTAGAAAAAATGCTAGATTTAAATAAATCTTAGTCATTCTAGCTCCCCAGTTCAGTCTGTACTTATTTTGAACCGTTTGAAGGCTAGAGTTGGCGAGATTTAAATAAATCTAGTTCGCCCGCAGATATGTCAGTGCCGATTCATATAAAATGAATATTTAAAGCAACAATTTAATAAAAGCGAGTAAAACAATATATATACAGTTATATATACAAAAGCTATAAAGGGCGATGGATTTTCACACCGGTGCCCGGACTGGAATTGAAATATATATATATATATATATATATATATATATATATATATATATATATATATATAAAAGCTGTTTAAAAGCCACGCAAATGATCCAGGCTGGACAAAATTAAAATATATATAGAAAACAATAAAAAGGGCGATGGATTTTCACGCCTGTGCACGGACTAAAATTGAAATATATATATATATATATATATATTAACAGAAAAGTAGTCAACCAAGACTGGGAAGATAACCCAGTGGTGGTAAAAGCTGCTTATATATGCATATTTATATATAAAAGTAGTAAAAAGGCCACAGAATAATCCAGGCCTAACTGAAATATAAATGTACAGAAACGTAGTCAACTAAGACTGGGAAAAGAACCCAGTGGTGATGAAGGCTGCTTATATATGCATATTTATATATAAAAACAGTAAAAAGGCCACAGAATAATCCAGGCCGAACTGAAATATATATATAGAGATAGAAATGTAGTCAACCAAGACTGGGAAGAGAACCCAGTGGTGGTGAAAGTTGCTTATATATGCATAAATATATATATAAAAGCAGTAAACTATCACAGATTTGACATCCGGGCTTGACAGAATTGAAAAGTTAGTATATATACAGTTAAATATATACAAAAAAGCCAAACCCGGACTGGGAAGATAACCAAGTCCGGTGAAGTTTCTTAAAACGAAGATGCAAGTATGCCGAAGCTACTGGAAGTGACAGATCGTCAATCCGAGTTGTGAAATGCCAGAAAATGCATTTAGGTACTAAAATGTACCAAAAGTTGACAAAAATGGCCACAGAACAGAGTTTCGGGCATATTTAGAAAATAAAACTTGATATGCAAGTGTATAAAAGTGCAAAGAAGTAGTATTGACTTTCTGATCGTAAAAATACTCACAATAGACTGCTACACGGACTTTTTGCCAAATCATAGGCTTTAAACGTCCAAATCTACCAGTTATTTTTTGATATGTGGTAGTATGTGAGTATAACTACGTGTTAGAGTGAAAAAATTTGGGGTTGGAAGATAAAAAATTGGACAGAAAACCAAACGGGCAGAGGTTCGGAGCATTTTTGAATTATGAAAATAAGAGGGGGTCCCTCTTATTTATAGACCATGTTGCGTGGGCCCTACGGTGGGTTCTACTGTCTCAAAGTATGTGCACTCCGAGTAACGTGAGGTCAAAGTCAATACTTTCTAACTTTTGATCAGAGCGTCGGCGTGCTGTACCTTTCCAGAAATCCTTCACCGAGAGTGTCACAATGACATGGAATAAAATATTTTCCGGGTCCAAGAAGACGAGTTCATAACTAGGTCTTCGATTCCCTGCAGTCTATCCGTTGAGCTGTCTTGCGCTGTTTGCACTCGGGATCATTATTATGGTTCGTTCTGACCTTGGCGGCATCAATTCAACTTGACTTTGACCAAATTGACTTAGAGTTGGTAAAATGACTATTTTACCCCTCCCGGGGTTGCCCTCAGTGTCGACATGACCTTCGGTTGACTTCCTGGGTTGTTTCCAAGACTTGAATCTCATTTGAGTCTGTTTGTCCTTAGTGTTGTCTCTGAGGCTGACTTGGTCGTTCTAAGTTTTCCTCTGGAGATGTTGTGGAGCTTCAAGTTTGTTTCTGAAGTTGACCTGACTTCCCAGGTTGAGACCAGGGATAACCTGCACTTCCTGGGTTAAAACCGGGGCTAACCTGTACCTCCCGGGTTGAGGCCGGGGCTAACATGTACCTCTCGGGTTGATACCGGGGCTGACCTATACCTCCCGGGTTGAGACCGGAGCTGACATGTACCTCCCGGGTTGAGACTAGGGCTGACCTATACCTCCCGAGTTGAGATCAGAGCTGACATGTACCTCCCGGGTTGAGACCAGGGCTGACTTGTACCACCTAGGTTGATACCGGGGCTGACCTGTACCTCCCGAGTTGAGACCGGAGCTGACCTGTACTTCTTGGGTTGAGACCAGGGCTGACCTGTACCTCCTGGGTTGAGACCGGGGCTAACCTGTACTTTCCTGGTTGAGATCGAGGTTGACCTGTACCTCTCGGGTTGAGACCGGGGCTGACCTGACAGCCCAGTATTGAGATCGGGGTTGAACTGATGGCCCGGTATTGAGACCGAGGTTAAAATAATGGCCCGGTATTGAGATCGGGGTTGATTTGATGACCCGATATTGAGACCGGGGTTGATTTGATGACCCGCTATTGAGACCAGGGTTGAACTGGTGGCCCGATATTGAGATCGGGGTTGATTTAACTGCCTGATATTGAGACCGGGTTTGATTTGACGACCTGATATTGAGACCGGGATTTATTTGACAGCCAGTATTGAGATCGAGGTTGAACTGGTGGCCCGATATTGAGACTTGGGTTTAACTAATTGCCCGGTATTGAGACCGGTGTTGAACTGATAACCCGGTATTGAGACCGGGGTTGATTTGACGACAAGGTAATGAGACTGGGTTGAACTGGTGGTCCGATATTGAGACCAGGGTTGATTTGACTGCTCGGTATTGTGACTGGAGTTGATTTGACGACCCGGTATTGAGACCGGGGTTGAACTGACGGCACGGTATTGAGACCGGGGTGTATTCAGTGGCCCGGTATTGAGAACGGGGTTGAACTGATGGCCCGATATTTAGATCGGGGTTGATTTGATGACCCGATATTGAGACCGGGGTTGAAATGATTACCCAGTATTGAGACCGGGGTTGAACTGACGGCCCGGTATTAAGACCGGGGTTGAACTGATGACCCGATATTGAGACCGGGGTTGAACTGATGGCCCGGTATTGAGACCGGGGCTGATTTAATTGCCCAGTATTGAGATCGGGGTTGATTTGAAGACCCGGTATTGAGACCGGGGTTAATTTGACTACCCGATATTGAGACCGGGGTTGATTTGACGGCCTGGTATTGATACCGGGGTTGAATTGACGACCCGATATTGAGATCGGGGTTGAACTAATGGCCCGATATTGAGACCGGGGTTGATTTGATGACCTGGTATTGAGATCGGTGTTATTTTGACGACCCGATATTAAGACCGGGGTTGAATTGTTGACCCATTATTGAGACCGGGGTTGAACTGACGGGCCGATATTGAGATCGGGGTTGAACTGATGACCTGGTATTGAGACCGGGGTTGAACTGATGGCCCAGTATTGAGACCGGGGTTGATTCAATTGCCTGGTATTGAGATCGGGGTTGATTTGACGACCCGATATTGAGATCGGGGTTGATTTAACGGCCCGATATTGATACCGGGGTTGAACTGACGACCCGATATTGAGACCGAGGTTGAACTGACGGCCCGGTATTAAGACCGGGGTTGATTTGATGGTCTGATATTGAGATCGATTTTGAACTTATGGCCCGGTATTGAGACCGGGGTTGATTTGACGACCCGATATTGAGACCGGGGTTGATTTGACGACCCGGTATTGAGACCGGGGTTGAACTGATGACCCAATATTGAGACCGGGGTTGAACTGATGACCCAGTATTGAGATCGAGGTTGAACTGACGGCCCGGTATTGAGATCGGGGTTGAATTGATTACCCGGTATTGAGACCGGGGTTGAACTGACGTCCCGGTATTGAGACCGGGGTTGATTTGATGGTCCGGTATTGAGACCGGGGTTGAATTGATGGCCCAGTATTGAGACCGGGGTGATTTGATGACCCGATATTTAGATCGGGGTTGATTTGAAGACCCGATATTGAGGGCGGGGTTGAACTGATGACCCGGTATTGAGAACGGGGTTGAACTAGCGGCCCGATATTTAGACCGGGGTTGAACTGATGACCCGGTATTGAGATCGGGGTTGAACTGTCGGCCCGATATTGAGACCGGGGTTGATTTGATGGCCCGGTATTGAGACCGGGGTTTAACTGATGCCCCGGTATTAAGACCGGGGTTGATTTGATTGCCCAGTATTGAAACCGGGGTTGATTTGTTGACTCGGTATTCAGACTGGGGTTAATTTAACGACCCGGTATTGACACCGGGGTTGATTTGATGACCCGATATTGAGATCGGAGTTGATTTAACGGCCCAGTATTGAGATCGGGGTTGATTCAACGCTCCGGTATTGAGACTGGGGTTGAACTAATGACCTGGTATTGAGACCGGGGTTGATTTGATGACCCGGTATTGAGACCGGGGTTGAGTTGAAAAATATAATTTTTCCCTCCTACAATGTTAGTATCGGGGCAAGGAAATTTTGAGTGTCTACATTATGTATGGAAACTAGTTATGTTTTGTAATTCCTCTTAGGATTTGGATTTCTAGTTCTCATAGGATTTAAATCTTTGTCTAGCACTATAAATAGATGTAATAGTCAGGGTATTATGGATTCAATCATCTTCTATCATCTATCATCTACACCATTGGAGTGCAGACTCGGAGGCATTTCAGGCTAATCTTTTCAATTTAGTTCTGAAGGAAAGTTAAACCTTATTCATAATTAACGGTTTGATCAAGTTTACTTTATTTATTCCTTCGTGCATGAGATTTATTCTGATTATCTACATAAACTTCTTGTATGCTATTCAGTTTACTAATGTGATTCTGCAGAATTAAATTAGTGAATTGAAATCATTTGCTAGATTAAGATATATTAAGTAAACGATGTATATCTGATCATAAGTAGAAATTAGTGATACTTGATTGTAGACAAGCGTTGGGTATTATTAAGGTTTTTCAAAGACAAGTTAAATAATTCCTGATTGTGTAATTGTTGCTTGGAATAACCTAATTCTCATTCTTCATGCTTTTGTTGTATTAAATCTAGGCTGATAGTTCTAGGTTATATGATAGTTAGGATCTATTGGAGGAGATCGTCACTTTATATTTACACTTAAGGAGAATTTTGGATAATTAGCGATCGCGGTTATCTAGGGTTATTAATCTCATTGAAGGGTAAATTTTGTAAAACTTGATTAATCCATAATTGTGAAAAGGTGATAATGAACTAAAGAACTGAAGCTTTTTCATTATCATTATTAATTTAGTTTAATTAATTCAAAACCCCCCTTTCATTAGAAATCATAGTATAAATATAAAACAATACACTCTCTGTGGGATCGATCCTTGCTTGTTACTATACTAATTCTTAAGTTAGTAGAATAGGAGTAATGTTTAATTTTGGAGTGCTAAACGAAAGCTCCCAAATTTTGGCGCCGTTGCCGGGGAGTGTTATTTGTTTTTGTTTATTCTTTGTTTTCATTTTTTTTCCATTTTTTTTATGACTCAATCCTCTCACTCTATTGACTTAAATTTTGATCAAGAGATAGAGAAACCTACAGATACAAAAGAAGCTCTTGTTCCATCACTTGAAGATGAAGAGATTGTGGTGCCACATAATAATAGAACTTTGAAAGAACTGGCTACTCCTGATCTGACTCAACCATCTTTGTATATTGAGTATCCTACTTTAGATGTTGCTTTTGAACTTAACTATAGACTAATTCATCTTTTGCCTACTTTTCGTTTCGTAGTCTTACAGGTGAAGATCCATACAAGCATCTAAAGGAGTTTCATGTGGTGTGTTCCACAATAAAATCACAAGGAGTGCAAAGGAACTGATCATGCTTAGAATGTTTCCATTCTCATTAGCATATTTGGCTAAAGACTAGTTGTACTATCTACCTTCAGGATCAATACAATTATGGACTGATATGCAGAGGTTATTCTTGGAGAGGTATTGTCCTGCATCAATAGTCGCCAACATAAGGAAGGAGTTATGTGGAATCAGGCAGTTCAATGGAGAGACTCTCTATGAGTATTGGGAAAGGTTTAAGAAGTTGTGTTCCAGCTGTCCACCTCACGAAATTGATGATCACCACTTGATTAAGTACTTATATGAGGGGTTGCTAGCAATGGATAAAAGCATGATTGATGCAACAAGTGGAGGAACACTGGTAGACAAAACTCCAGTAGCTGCAAAGAACTTAATTGCAAACATGGCAGCAAACTCACAACAGTATGGAACTAGAATGGATTATTCACTTACATGAGTGAACGAGGTAAGCACGAGTAATATTGAACGACAAATTTTTGATTTAACTGCTTTGGTTAGAAAACTGGCTACAGGGAATATGCAAGTTGGAAAGGTGTGTGGAATTTGTTCAAAGTCAGGGCATATTATTTCAGACCCCAAATTTTATGAATAAAGATTTAATTTTTTTATATATTGAAATAGTAAGGTGTTAATTTGATATATATGATAAGTTATGGGTGAGATTTGCAAATATTTCAAAGTAATCAAGTGGTCATAAAATATTTATTGTGTCGGAGAATATTCGTTTGGTCGGGGAATATTCGTTTTGTCGGGGAATATTCGTACGACGACGTAATCATTTGTGGGCCCCATAACGAAAAACTGTTGGATGAAGAAAATGACAAGAAGAAGTTTTCTAAAAATAACGGCAGAACTGCTACTGTTAAAACTATTGAAATACCCAGTGATAAAAGAACAGTAATACGCGTTGTTGCACAATAGCACACGGTATTGCACAATATTTTGAAATTATTGAACAATATTTTGAAATTATTGATTCTTACGTAAGAAGGCACTTACTCAATAATTGTTACAGTAATTACTGTTCAATATTTTATATTGTTAATTCAATAATTGCTACGTTGATATTTTATATTATTGATTCAATAATTATCACAGTAACCACTACACAGTAGTTTATAGTATCAAATCAATAATTGTCACACATATTATTTAAATGATATTATTAGATAACATTATTGACAATGTCTATAAAGTTCTGTCGAGGAAAGAGATTAAGTTATATAATTGCGCGCCAATAAGGATAAATCCTTATCGGAAAGCCCCCTCTTTCCTGGGAATGATCTGGTTGTTAATATTGTGAGCTTATAATATTATTTTATGAATAATTATTATGTGGTGGATATTGGTTCAATTTTTATATAAATAAAGGAATTCAACATGAGATATTTGTTGAAAGTTTGGCATATTTTTTTGTGGAATTACAATTATTTTCTTCGATAAACTATTCATTTAAATATATTATTATAATATATTATAATTGTTTAAATAATAATAATATTATTTTATATATATATATATATAAGCACGTGAATTTGTGGAGGTGAGAAGTTTGGTGTATTTCCTTATTTTTCAAACTTAGTGTACTGCATTTTATTTCAAAACCATGTGCGGGTGACTTATTTTCTTCCATGGTACCATTTGGTTGGTGGAGAATTTTCCTACAAAGCTTACTTTCAAAAGGTGGGCCTCACCCATAAAGAATTGCAAGCAAAGAAAGAAAAAAAAAGGAAAGTTAGGCATAATAGTTAGGCAGGAATTAGGCAGGATGCTTTGTTTTACTCCTCCGCGTTGCACTATAAATAGGGGGTAACCCCTCCTTCCTCAACACACCATTTCTATATCAGAAATTCTTATTCTATAGTATTGTGAGTATTTCTCTTGAGTATAAGGATACTTTGAGTGTAGCTTTTTGTGCAAGATTTTCTCAGAATAATATCCGATATTCCAGTCAAATCCAGTATTTTACTAAGGTAAAGGATATTATTTTTCTAGTAAATGATGTTGTTTTCTTTCAATATTCGTAAATGATATTATTTTCTTTCATATTCCATATTATGAAAGTGATAATATTTCATTTCATATTCCTAAATTTAAACTTACTATGGTAAGTATTGCTTCTATAATTCCTAAAATGATTAGAAATTATTCGAATTTTGCGTTTCATCTAGTATCATTTCATTGGAATGTTGGTATGAATTTTATTATGAAATTTTTATCTTTTCATGTTGAGGTTACTATTTACGTATACGGCACTATTTACGTATACGGCACTATTCACGAATACGGCACTATTCACAAAAAAATTAAATTTCTTTTATTTGTCCAAATTGTCTGTTATGGTTACTATCTTTGATTGTATCCATGTTTTGAACTTCATTCTTGAATTTTGCTCCACAATTGATTATTATGGAGTATTCTTGAACTTGAATAAACTAAATTACGAATCCTTAATTTTTGTTCTTTATCTCACTGGATTCGTTATTTATATTATTTTTCATCATCCTTAGTCCTAAATAGTGATATAACTGAATATCTTTGGCCTGTAGAGCAAAGATGAATGATTACCTGATGAATATCTTTGGCCCGTAGTGCAAAGATGAACAGGTGTTGAGATGAACATGACCATTGGTGATACAAATGAATATCTTTGGCCCGTAGTGCAAAGATGAATATTTAATTTGAGATATATATTGATTGATGTTACAGGGATAAAATATTGATGATGGACTTTTAAATCATAGAAGATAGTAGACTTCATTCTCTACGTAACTCTTCTAATGAATTGATATTTTCGCTGCAATTGTTGATCTAAAACTTGTTGTCCATAATATTTTATCTGATTTGTTGAAGACTAACGATAATTTATTATTCATTATCTTAGTCATAATATTCTTCACTGGGCTAGTTGAGCTCACCCTTTTCTTCCATTGTTCTATTTAGGAAATGAAAATATCGCGAGGACTAGTCGGGGGAACAGTGTGATGATCAGAGTTAGATTTGTAGAAGTCCTCACTATTCTATAAAATAGTGAGACAATAATTGTAATGAATAAGGAATGAATTTGAGTGTTTAATTTCGTATTATATACGATTGGTATTGAAGCTCATAGTTTGTGTGGTCGTATTTTGCACGACCGTATGTTATAAAAGATTGTATTTGAATTCTGTACCATATATTTGGCGACTCAGAATGGGTTGAGTATTGAACCTATTTTGGGGGCGTCACATATTACAGATGCTTGTCCAATATTTCAAGAGGATGAAATTGTGCAACAAGTTAATGTTATAAGAACATTCTTAGGACAACATAAACATCAATATGATCCTTGGGCGGATACTTACATTCCAGGATGGAGAGATCATCCTGACTTGAGCTATGAAGATACTAGGCCACCAATGCAACCTGTTTTTTCAAGTATGCAACAAGATTTTTAGCAGGCTCAACCTCAATACCATACATATAACGAATAAGTATTTGATAATTCTGTAATATCTATGGAGGACATGTTCAAGGCATTTATGAGTTAAACACAACAGTTCATGAGCCAGACACAACAATTTCAGCAGGAGACAAGAACTTCTGTTCAAGATCTGAGAAATCAAGTAGGACAACTTGCAACTACAGTAGGGAGTTTATCTTCTCAAACTATTGAGAATGTGAGTAAAATTAATTTGAAAAGTGGTGCAGAGCTATAGCATCAAGAGGAGATAATGCTTACTTCAGGAATATGCAGCAGTGCTATGTGTGACAGTGAAGTGAACATGGAATTTGATGAGGAGGAACAAGCGGTATATGAGAATGAACTGATAATTTTTGCAGATTTCTACAAGTCAGATATGGATAAAGTTACATCTCCATTACTGCAAACAATAGAAGCACTACTTGATAAACACCATAGGACCTTAACTATGGAATTGGATGCTGCAAATGTCCAGTTCAACATATATGAAGTCAAAAATATCTTGGTAATATTAATTTTGTTTTTGCTACTGATGTTGTTGATTCTATAGTGCATGAATCTCTTGAGTAAATATACAAGAAGGATTTGAGGGCTGGAATGGAGCAGAATCAAAATCTAAAGGATGCTCCTAATGAATTGAAATTGTTAGCAGTCCACTTGAAGTACACAAATCTAATTACATAGGATGAGAAGGATGATGTCAAGCCAATGACAATAAACAAGGGTAGCTGCTTGGGAGGCAACCCAAGATCTCAGATTTGATTTTTCTATCCCTTTACTTTTTAGTTTTTTTTAGTTGCATGTAGTTTCTGCGACACCCCCAAATTCGGGTACTTCGTTTCTACATGATTTGGTGTTCACTTTCTAATATAACATACATCTACCCAATGAATAATGTAAAATAAACTACAACTTAAATTAAAATAAATAAATCTCCCTTAAAACAAGGGTTACAACCTTTTTAAGATAATCTCGGGTTACTCTAACCCTGACATGAATATAATAAAGTGCGAAAACAAAAACATAACATTCAAGTCTTATTACAATCATTCTCAATTAAATAAAACAAGTCTTCACTTGCTTTGCTTTCCCTTGCCCTTACTCGTAGACGGAGCATCAGCGTTATCAACCTTAACTGAAATTGTTATTTAATGCAAGAGTGAGCAAACCACAGCTCATTGGAGTTTAACAATAATATATACATGAAAGGTTATCTTCAAAAAAAATCTGAATAACTTAGCTTATTTCAACAATAAAGAATTGAATAATAATTCTCTATCAACATTCAAATTCGAATATAGAATTTATCTGAGGGTCACAAAACCTTTGAACTCTTTTTGCCCTAGGTTATAAATATTTCTATTTAAACCTTTAACAGTCAATAAGACTATGGACCTTAACTCGTAATTAGGGGGATCAGCCCTTTGTACCATGTATTGTGCACAAACATCTTAACGCTATGCGTAGTAACCTCCCCTAGTAAATAGGGTTGTTCAACTCAGTAATTTGAATTCGAGTCTGCACCAAAGAAAGTTTGGTTTGGATAAGCTTACAAGGGTAATTTAGAATTCACGTTCATCAACTAAGGATTAGTTGAATCGACTTTCAATAATTTATAAATAAAAGAATTATGAATTAACATATGCTTTAGAAGTAAATTTAAAGCATTTAACATAATAACTGGATCTTACTTAAACGATAAGTTAAGATCATTTCAATTAAATAAACAATTGTCCAATACAGAAATGGAAAGGACATTCTCAATAATGAATATATGAATTCCAGAAATTATACAAGATTAGGGTTTAGAAAACTTGCATAAAATTAACGAGTTGAGGGTTTAGAAGACTTGCCTCAAGCACAAGCTACTTAACACAATTCACGTACTTTAATACTTCCTACACATATATATTCAATCACAATAACCTAAATTAGTTAACACGTAACTAATTCACATTAGTGGTTAACCCTTATGGTTAACTCACTCTAATTACATAATAATAATAATCAACTATCACATAGTTAATTACATCACCTACATATTCACATAATTAAATCAATTATGTAGTTAACTAAATTATAATTAAACAATTATAATTCAAACACTTAATCAAATTATAATTACTTAAATTATAATTACCATTTAAATTATAAATAATTATAATCAATTAAACCACATCATGCATTTAATTACATAAATTATAATTAATCATGCAATTATCAATTTATAATCCATAATTAAACATGCATTTATTAAATTATAATTACATAAATTATAATTTAAATTAACATCTAATTGATTAAAATAAATCAACTTCTATACATTATAATTTCACAGAACTATAATTTAAATTAAATATTTACTCTTAATTATAATTAATAAAATTATAATTAAGTAACTTATTGTACAATTAAACAATTATAGTTTATAATTTAAATACCATATTAGGTTTTTAAAATTTCTTTTATTTCCCAAATATGAAATTATCACAATCATATAACAACATGTTATATCATTTAAATATATATCGACTATCAATGAATAATTAAACTAAGGCTTTAAAATAAACTGCACAAGAACTAAAGTCACTGCCACTGCAGCTGCGCCACCTTTAGCCTTGACACCGGCGCAGCTGCGCAGGGGCCAAACCTGCGAAAACGCAGCGGCGCAGCTGCGCCGCTTCTACCTTTACTGCCTACGCAGCTGCGCTGGCAGCGGACAGAAACAGAGTAGCTTCGCGAACAGTGCAGAGAAAAGCCAAATTGGTTTAATTCTCTACAATGAGTTCTCAATTCAGCCAACAATTGTCATATAAAACTTTACAGAAACAAAGTGCAAAGCTTCTAACATGTTTTGAACGCACTAATACATCAATTAGCAAGATTACAACGCTTAATTTTTACAAAAATTTAAAAAAAATACCAATGTCAGTGTTCTAGATGAAATTGAACACTGCGAATTTGTTTTAAAACCAATTCTCACAATTCCAATCCCAATCAACTAATTTCTAAACATAATAACATATTCCACAATTAATTTATACACAAATCAACAATCAACATACATTTTGATTTCTATGAAAAACTTTATTTTTTTCCAGACACTTCACTGTGACTTTTGAAAAACATAAATTCTCCATTATATCATATATATATTCATGAATTAAACAACTAATTAAGCATATCATCACATATAGACATGATATGAACACAATTATATATATATATATATATATATATATATTTATATCCATCATGCTATACAACTTCCAAAACATATTTTATAAAGAATGAAAATATAAGGATCATAACTTTAAAACTGGTTTTTACAACAATTGTATTTTGAAAATCTTTCCATGGCACACAATTACATATGAAAACATATGAACATCATATATACATAGTCATAATTATACAACTTCATGAAAACTCAACTTTTGATAGAGAATAAAATACATCAAACATATGAATTGAGTTCTATAATAATTAGATATTATAGATAATACCTTTTGTTAATAGATTGAAAGAGAAAGCGATGTGAGTTCAATTCTAGCAATTCTTTTTCCTCTTTTCTCTTCTCTGCTCTTCCTTTTCTCTGCTCTTTTTTCTTCTTAGTTCTTAGTTTAGACTTAGGAAAAACTAACGTAGTTTAGATATATTATAACTGATATAATATACGTATACTAATGATATATATGTAACTGCTAATTACTTAATATATATAATAAATACATTTATTATGTAAGTTACAAAAATTCAAAAACCACAATACCTTGTTTGGCAAAACAAGGTTATTTTCAAAAACAGATTATTAATGCTAAGGTATTGTTTGGTAACAATTTATTTAAAAACAGCTTTTTGATAGTTAGGGTCCTGTTTGGTAGAAATAGGTTTAAAACAAATACAAGGGCCTTGTTTGGCAAAACAATTTAAAACCTTTTTTTTTATTTTAACAAATCATTTAACACATCCTTTAATGTCACATTTTAATTAATTAAATATTAATCAACTAATTTAATTAATTAAAATCTAACATCAATTAATCACATAAAATTGTCACATAATTATAATTACTCGCTAATTATAATTTATGTAATACTTCATCACATAATTCATCTAATTTAATTCTCTCAATTAAATTAGAACTATAATATAAAATTAATATATACACATCAATTAAATAACATTCATTAAATTAATATGTAACACTTAATTAAATCATTTCTATAAATCACATAATTATTTATTTCACTCAATAAATAATTCACATAAAATATTTATTTAACTCAATAAATAAATCACATAAAATATTTATTTAATTCAATAAATATTTAAAATTAAATATAAAATCTCAATCGTTACAATCTTCCCTCCTTAAAAGGATTATGTCCCCAGAATCACACATAAAAATTTCTCGTCTATTACATTCTGCCCTCCTTAAAAGGATTCTGTCCCCAGAATCAGTATATAAGGAGTTACACATAACTAAGCAAATAAATGCGGATAAGATTTCATCATAACATCTTCGAGTTCTCACGTAGCTTCTTCAGCACTGTGGTTCCTCCAGATTACCTTAACAGAAGGTATCACTTATTCCTAAGTACTTGTTCCTTTCTATCAACTATTTGAACATGCACTTCTTCATATGATAAGTCTTTATCAAATAGCAATGGTTCATATTCTATTACATGTTTATAATCGTGCTTGTAAGGTCTTAACACAGAGCTATGAAAAATATTATGTATATTCTCGAGCTCCGGAGGTAATGCAATCTCGTAAGCTATCTCGCCCACCTTTCGTAATACCTCAAAAGGTCCAATAAATCGGGGACTCAGCTTCCCCTTCCTACCGAATCGAATTTTCCCTTTCCAAGGAGATACCTTCAGAAAAACGAAACTTCCTTGTAAGAATTCTCGGTTCTGTCGATGTAAATCGGCATACTTTTTCTGTCTGTCTTGAGCAGCAATTAATCTCGTTCTGATCTGCTTCACAATTTCAGCGGTTTGTTGTACCAATTCTGGTCCCAACAATCGACGTTCACCGACTTCATCCCAGCACAAAGGAGTTTTGCATTTTCTTCCGTATAATGCTTCGTAAGGCGGCATGCCTATACTCGCATGGTGACTATTGTTGTACGCGAACTCTACCAATGGTAGATGATCCTCCCAGCTTCCTTTGAAGTCCATCACACAAGCTCTCAGCATATCCTCAAGCGTTTGAATCGTTCTCTCGCTCTGTCCGTCAGTCTGAGGATGATACGCTGTACTCATTCACAATTTCGTTCCCATACATTCTTACAATCGTTTCCAAAAATTTGATGTAAAACGTGGGTCTCTGTCTGACATAATCGACACCGGAACACTGTGTCTAGAAATAATTTCCTTCACGTATAGCTTCGCTAGTTTATCCAGGTTGTACTTAACCCTGATCGGCAGAAAATGGGCTGACTTCGTCAATCGATCCACTATAACCCATATCGCATCAAATCCCTTCTGAGTTGCTGGAAGACCTACCACGAAATCCATCGTGATGTGCTCCCACTTCCACTCTAGAATTTCTAACGGTTGCAGCAAACCACTTGGTCTCTGGTGTTCTGCTTTGACTTTCTGGCACGTTAAGCACTTCGCAACGCATTCAGCAACGTCCCTCTTCATATTCGGCCACCAGAAATAATGCCTGAGATCCTGGTACATCTTCGTACTCCCAGGGTGAATAGAATATCTAGAACTATGAGCTTCACTCAGAATCTCCTCTTTGACCTCTGGTACTGGCGGTACCCAGATTCTACCTTCAAATCGTAACAGACCTTCATTATCGATCTTGAACTTGAACTCTTCGCCATCAGTTAACCTCTTCTGAATCTTTTCACATTCTTCATCATGAAGTTGTGCTTCTTTCACTTTGTCTACTAGAGTAGAACCAGTGGTTACTTGAAACAACATCTCATCCAATTCCTTCGGAAACTTCACTTCCAACTCCAATCTAGCCATCTGTTCTATTAACCGATTCTGCTTAGTTAACACGTTCAGCTTCTCCCGACCTTTTCTGCTCAAAGCGTCGGCGACAACGTTAGCTTTACCCGGATGGTAAAGTATCTCGCAATCGTAGTCTTTAATCAGTTCCAACCATCTTCTTTGGCGCATGTTCAAATCCTTCTGGGTAAATATATACTTCAGACTCTTGTGATCTGTGTATATTTTACACTTTTCTCCATATAAGTAGTGGCTCCAAATCTTTAGGGTAAACACTACTGCCGCCAATTCTAAGTCATGGGTCGGATACCCCTTCTCGTAATCCTTCAGCTAACGTGACGCATAGGCAATGACTTTGCCGCTCAGCATCATTACACAGCCTAATCCTTTATGTGAGGCATAGCTATATACTACGAAATTCCCCGAACTATCCAGTAAAGACAATACAGGCGCAGTACTCAGCCTCTTCTTCAGCTCTTGAAAACTCTCCTCACACTCAACTTAACTGTTTTACCAGTCAAATTCGTCAATGGAGTTGCGATTCTAGAAAAGTCTTGGATAAATCTACGGTAATAACCAGCCAATCCCAAGAAACTCCTCACTTCAGACGGCGTCTTCGGCTGTTCCCAACTTATAACAGCTTCAACCTTCGACGAATCCACCGAAATACCATCCTTGTCGATCACGTGGCCAAGAAATTGCACACGTTCCAACCAGAATTCACATTTTGAGAATTTAGCGTAAAGCTTCTCTCGTCTCAAGGCTTCTAAGGGTAGTCCTAAGTGTTCAGCATGTTCCTCCTCGGTCTTGGAATAAACCAGGATGTCATCTATGAACACTACCACGAACTTGTCCAGAAATGGCTTGAACACCCTGTTCATTAGGTCCATAAATGCAGCTGGGGCATTCGTGAGACCAAATGACATCACCAAGAACTCGTAATGACCATATCGAGTCCTAAAAAGCCGTTTTCGGTATATCTTCCTTCCTCACCTTCAACTGATGATACCCGCTTCTTAAATCAATTTTCGAGAAGTACTTCGAGCCTTTCAGTTGATCAAATAAGTCATCGATCCTAGGTAAAGGATACCTATTCTTGATCGTAACTTTATTCAACTCCCTATAATCAATGCAAAGGCGTATCGACCCATCCTTCTTCTTCACGAATAAAACAGGCGCTCCCCACGGTGAAACGCTCGGTTGGATATACTTCTTGTTTAGCAGTTCTTGCAGTTGAACCATCAGTTCCTTCATCTCGACTGGAGCCATTCGGTACGGAGCCTTTGAAATTGAAGCAGTTCCTGGCGCTAGATCGATCACGAACTCTGTCTCCCTATCTGGCGGAAGTCCTGGCAAATCGCTCAGAAAAACGTCCACAAACTCCTTAACTACCAATATTTCCTCCACCTTCGAGCTTTCCTTACGCGTATCTACTATGTAGGCTAGATATCCTACACAGCCTTGCGTCAAAAGTTTCTTGGCTTGCATAACCGTCAGATAACTCGCTTGTCTAGGCGATTTGCTACCATAGAACACCAACTTCGACAGAGTCGTAAGGTTCATCGACTTCTTCTGACAGTCGATTACCGCCCCATGGTTGAACAACCAGTCCATACCTAGTATGACGTCGAATTCCCCAAGTTTAATCGGAATCAAATATACTCTAAGCTCCTGACCCTTAATGTCCAGTCTACAATTCCTATAAACGCTCCTAACAGGAATAACCTCCCTATTCGCAATCTCTATGATCAAAGGGTAAACTAACTCCTCTACAGGTAAGTCTAGGGTTTTAGCAAAATCATCAGATATGAATGAACAAGTAGCACCCGAATCAAATAATACACATGCATTTATACTATTGATAGGAATAATACCTGACACCACTTCTTTTGATTACACAGTATCCTGCACCGTCATATTGAATGTCCGTGCAGTGGGTCGAACAGCTTGCAATGGTGCAGCGATAGTAACGGAACTGTGGCTTCCATTCCATCCGTTCCCTATTGACCCTGCTGTCAGCTTCTTCGGGCAGTTGTGAGCCATGTGATCTTTGGATCCACATGTAAAGAAAGCTCCCTTCTTTGGGTTTGGGCAATTAGGCGCGATGTGGCCTTCCTGAGCACAGTTGAAGCACACCCGCTTCCCCTTTATGCACACGCCAGTGTGATTCTTACAGCATGTAGCCCATGCTTCGAACTTCCTCTTCTGCTGGCTTCCTTGCTGACTTCCCAGCAGAGGTGTTGCCATTCCATTTCCTCTTCTGGTTCACAGCGCTGCTACCCCCAGTCTTGGTTTCTACCTCATTCTTCTTCTTCTTCTCTTGGTTGAACTTCGTCACCGCTTCACTTCCTCCTTCAGCAAGTATGGCTTTCTCCAGTACCGCTGCAAAGGTATTCAGCTGGAACATGGAAACCTTGCTGTAGAGCCAGGGCTTCAGTCCCCGCTCAAACGTTTTCGCTTTCCTAGCGTCAGTGCTGACCTGGTATGTAGCAAACCTAGCCAGTTCGTTAAACTTCACTGCGTATTCTGATACTGTCATCGTTCCCTGCTTCAGCTCTAGGAATTGGACCTCCATCTGGTCCCGCGAACTCACTGGGAAGTACATCTCGTAGAACATCTCTTTGAAACGTTCCCACGTTATGACTCCTTCTCCCTCTCTAGTCTTATTCGCCTGCCACCAGAAGCTAGCATCTGACTTCAACATAAAAGTCGCAAATGCCATTTTCTGGTCTTCACTGACCCTATCCATGTCAAATACCTTTTCTATTTCCATAATCCACGTCTGAGCATCTATAGGGTTTGTCGATCCCTTAAATTCCGGCGGTCCTACTGCCTTAAACTCTTTGAATGTCAGTGGCCTGCACTTGCGGCTGATTCGCCATTGCTCCTGCCAGCAGGTTCACTAATTGCTGAACCGTGTTAGGGTTTGTTGCATCAGTTATTGTTGTTGTTCGTCGAACCCACGGGGTTTTGACGTGTTACTTTTCTTCTAGGAGGTATTTTCTGTTAAGAAAATATTATTATTAGATCCTTTATTCAACTATTAAGTATTCAAGTTCATACTTAAATGTTCTAGACAATTCAGTTCACACAGAACACCAAGAACGTCAATAAACTTCTTTTATTCATTAGTCGTAGTTTAAAAACATCAATCAAATAGCATTTCTGCCATTTACATCATCCTTCCTAAACTGGAAAAGTTACAGGATTATATTATTAACTTATCCCATTCTTATTTCAAATTATGGGATTTACTTTATTTACTACAAAAAGCAACACATAAACAAGACTCTACTACTGCTACTACTTGCTACTGCCACTGCCTAGGCATATTAATGCGTCTCACAGCCTCTCTGCGTTCCTCTTCCATTACCCGAAATACCGTTCTTCGGTCCGCCACATACCACGGTAAACCTTAGAACTGAGCTGGGTAGTAGAAAATACGGTCTTGAGCTCTCTCTATCGCTGTATGAAAAGTATATTCCGTTTCCCTCAGCTTGGCTCTCTTGGCTTCAGCTTCACCTTCGGCTCGATCGACTCGTTGATTAGCCCTCAAGCTTGACTCTTCAGCTCTGGCACGCTTCCTCGACTCCTCCTGGATGTCTTGCTTCAGCTTTTCCAGTTCAAATCGAGCAGCATCCCTTTAAACCTCCATATGTATCAGGTTCCACTGTGCATCTCCTAGGTCACTTGCCATTTCCTCTATCGTCTCGTCTCACTGCTGGATAGTCTCCTCGTGATCTTCTACGCGTCCATGAAGTTCCACATTGCTATCGTAGACTGCCTCGTACATCTCAGCACTAGTAGAGTGAGGTGGGAATTCCTCTTCGGGATCCTCTTCCTCCTCTTCAGACTCGTCCTCGTCCTCATCCTCTGGAATAGGTGTCAGCTCACGCTCCCGACCAGCTACAGTGATCACTAGAGATGGCTCCCTCCTAACCAGCTGCTCCCAAACAACATGTATGTCACGGGGCTCTTCCTCTCTAGGCACCTGAGGTACAGCCTATCTAGCCTGACTAGGTTCTCCAACGTTCAACATCCTGACAAAAGAATTTTAAAGTTCATTATTACGTGATATCGAGTCGTCACTCTTCGAATACTATAATGTAAACACGTAGCACATAAGGTAGTTTATTATCTTTTACCTATCATATCTATCTTTTAGATCTTACCTATAAGGCTACTACCTAAGATTTTTTCCCACCTAAGGTTTCATAACCTATAGCTCTGATACCAACCTGTGACACCCCCAAATCTGGGTACTTCATTTCCACATGATTTGGTGTTCACTTTCTAATATAACATACATCTACCCAATGAATAATGTAAAATAAACTACAACTTAAATTAAAATAAATAAATCTCCCTTAAAACAAGGGTTACAACCTTTTAAAGATAATCTCGGGTTACTCTAACCCTGACATGAATATAATAAAGTGCGGAAATAAAAACATAACATTCAAGTCTTATTACAATCATTCTCGGTACATTAGGTTCTTCTACTTGGTTAGGTACCTGACTTTGATCCGTGGTAATTTGTGGTTCTTGAACTTCTTCAAGATATATCTTACTCCCACTGACCCCTTCATGGATAAACTCTTTCTCCAAGAAGGCAGCATATTTCGCAACAAACACCTTTTGATCAGTTAGATGATAGAAATAATACCCTATGATTTCATTAGGGTATCCCACAAATCTACACTTATCGGATTTAGTCTGTAGCTTATCATTTTCAAACTTTTTGACATAAGCTGGATAACCCCAAGTCTTAACATGCTTAAGATTTGGTTTCCTCCCTTTCCACATCTCATATGGAGTCTTTGGGGCGGATTTTGTAGGTACCTTGTTAAGTAGGTATGCAGCCGTTTCTAGGGTATAACCCCATAAGGAAATTGGAAGGTCGGTAAAACTCATCATAGATCGAACCATGTCTAACATTGTTCGATTTCTCCTTTCAGATACTCCATTTAACTGTGGTGTACCTGGAGGAGTCCATTATGAGATTATACCATTTTCTTTGAGATAATTGAGAAACTCACCGCTTAAGTATTCTCTACCTCGATCTGATCGAAGTATCTTAATACTCTTGCCCATTTGTTTCTCTACTTCACTTCTGAACTCTTCGAACTTTTTAAATGATTCTGATTTATATTTCATTAAATACACATATCCAAATCTTGAGTGATCATCAGTGAAAGTAATAAAATAAGAATACTCACCCCGTGCACTTGTTGTCATAGGTCCACAAACGTCTATGTGAATCAATGCCAACAACTCTGTAACTCTTTTTCCTTTTCTACTAAAAGGAGATTTAGTCATTTTACCCATGAGACAAGATTCACAAGTTGGATATGATTCATAATTGGATAGCTCTAGGAGCCCATCCTTATGCAACTTAGATAATCTTGTTTCATTGATATGACCGAGTGTACAGTGCCACATGTAGGTATAATTAATATCATCTCTTTTCCTTTTCTTAGTTTGTTCAATTTGAAATATATTTTTTTGCAAGTCAAGTATATAAAGCCCATTTCGCAAATTTTCAATACCATATAAAACATCGTCTTTATAAATAGAACAACCATTGTTCTTTATAATAACGTCAAAACCTTCCATATTCAATACAGAAATTGAAATAATGTTTTTAATAATATTCGGAACATACTTGCCCAAAGGCATTGCTAAACAATAAGTTGCTACAGCTAATGCAGCAACCTTTGCTCCATTCCCCACTCGTAGGATCACATCTTCATTGTTCAGCTTTCTACTTCTGACCAGTCCCTGCACAGTGTTACATATGTGAGACCCACAGCCAGTATCCAATACCCAAGTAGAATTATGACTTTCAGAAAAATTAATTTCAATCATAAACAAACCTTGATTGGAAGTCGAAGCTTCTCCAAGCTTTTTCTCTGCTAGAAACTTCTTGCAATTCCTCTTCTAATGTCCCGGCTCGTTGTAATGAAAGCACATTCCTTTAGCTGGTTCAGGTTTTTTTTTTCCTTTTTCTTTCCCCTTTCCCTTAGCCTTCTTGGATTTCTTCTTTTCAGAAGACACCTTGGGCCTCTTCCTTTTATTGGAAGAATCCACCATCAAGACATGGTTCTTCTTGGATAAGAAGTGACCTTCTGCAGTTTTCAACATGTTAAGCAGCTCATGCAAGCTGACATCTAGCTTATTCATGTGAAAATTAACCACAAACTGCGAGAAGGTCTCAGGAAGTGACTGCAAGACCAAGTCTTGACTCAACTCCCCATCCATGACGAACCCAAACTGTCCAAGGCGTTCAATCAAATTGATTACCATCAGAACATGAGTCTCGACGGCAGTGCCCTTGGTCATCCGAGATCGGAAGAGCTCCTTAGATATCTCATATCTAGCAGTCCTACTCTGTTCACCATACAACTCCTTGAAGTGAAGCAGCATAGCAGGAGCATCCATATTTACGTGCTGACGCTGAAGCTCGTTATTCATGGATGAGAGCATGATGCATTGAGCCACAGATGCATCATCTTGCCATTTATTGAAAGTGGCAATCTCTTCCTCAGAGGCTGTTTCCGAAACAGATTCAGGGATAGTTGAATTTAGGACATAAGAAATATTTTCAGCAATGAGAACAATTCTCAGATTTCTTAGCCAGTCCTCATAATTCGGCCCGGTAAGCTTATTTGCATCAAGTATGATTCGTAGTGAGATTAGTGATTTTGACATTTTTAAAATTCTGCATGTGAAAGGACAACATTTGTAGCAAACATTCATTTTATTAACTTTGCATACCAAAATAAATTTAGGTCTTTATTTTAAATTGGTATCTCCCACTATTTTCATCAAACTATATTACCCTCACTTATATAGTTCGACAACATCTAATTAAAGATTTGCTAGTGAGATTAAGGATCCCATTTCAAATGTATATAACCTTGTGGATAGCACAACAAGCGATATACAAATAAATAGGTAGACAACTCTTGTCAATTACATCACCATGTAACTCCTTTTATTTTGCCTCTTAAATCATAATGGTCATGTGTGTGCACATCTGAACTAAAATGATTTAAGTTAAGTCCAGCCTAGCACTTCCATAAATTCAAAAAAGAAAAATGTCCGTCCTTGTGGATAGCATAACAAGACTAGATCGTTCAATTTTCTTGATAAGCATCAAATGTGATTAATTAACATCTTAAATATTCAATACTCGCCATGTGGATAGCATAACAAACTCATATTAAATATTTAATACTCTATTAATTAATCATGCTAGAAGGCGACGTTCGATATTTTAAATATCATTTGAACACTTCGGACTTAATATTATTTCTTTGAGGGGTTTGTTATTATTATCTCATCTTGTTTAGTGCGCATGCACATATATATATAAATTACGCGTCATTTTATCTTTATAGCCTTAAGGCTGCATGCAACTGGTGATTTGTTGGGCTGCGAAGCATCCTCAACCACAAAAATATAAAGTGTCGGTCTCCTCATGGATATGAAAACCATCGGAGGGACGCTGAAACGACAATCTATATTTTCACTAGGTTAAGACCTTAAATGTAAGAACCGTGAATTTCATGAATAATTTTTTTTATTATTATTATATTATTTATTTTGATATAATAAGAAAACGAATACGTATTGGAACATAAATGTGTACGAGTTATGAGATAAGTAATTCGATTATATTAAATTGAATTTATAAATATGGAGAATTGCGACGAACTCGTAGAAAGCCTTGTGTGGCATGAGAATGAAAATGATGATGATTTAATTAATTAAATGATGAAGGAATTAATAAGTGAAGGATTAATTAATATTACATTATTAATTAATCGTCATAATTAGTAATAGCATATTAATAAGTAATTATTTATAATGTGTTATCATGAGTAACAAAACATTTACGAGTACGTAATTGATGAATATGATAAGAGTTATACTTAATTGATTATTTGTTGAGTGCAATACATGTGATAGTTAATCGTACAATAATGTTATTAAGTGTTATTACGAATAATAATCAGTTATAGAGTAAATGAATTATTAAGTGAACAGATAATCTATATTAATTATTAATTATTATTATGAGAAATATAATAATAATCTATTGATTTAGTATTTTTGCATGTAATGATTGGATACTAAGAAAATAGTTTATAAATATAATAGGATTTATATTGTTGAGGAATGTGATTATTTATCGTATAATAATAATTGATAGAGGTAAATTAATAAAGGAATTACTACGTGAACGATTAATCGATATTAATTGTTATTTACTTTCTATTATGAGAAAATAGAATATTAATAATGATTAATTGATAATGTGTTGATTATTATTATTGCGAATAATATAATGATAATAATCAACTTGTTTATAAATATAATAAGATTTATATTTATTTTACGTGATAATTAATCATATAAATGTTAGTTAATTACTATAGAAATTAATAACTTCATTAATTTATGAGGAAGGAATTGATTAATATTTTATTAATTAATTAATTGTCATTATAAAATAAATAAGTAAGTCATTAATATAATGAAATTATATTAATTGTTATGTGCATGTATGCGAAATTAAATATATAGAATATATGGGATACAAATATATTATATAATGTAGTGCGACATTCATGTAACTATGCTATATATAGAAATCACATATTAAGAATTATTAAACTATATTATATGATGCAATGTGATTGTACATATTGAAACCAGATGTTGTGATTAAATAAATTATATGAGTTACATAATAAAGCTTATGTGACAACATGTGGTATGTGGCTAAATTAAAAGATGTACTTCATATAATATTATCATAAATAAACAAATGTTATGTGATGAATATTTCAATAGATTAATATAATTAGAAATAATAAGAGTTGTAATAAATATGTGACAATATGTATATATGGATACATTAAAGGTGTACTTATGGATTATCAAATTGAACTAAGTATGAGGGGAAATAAATAAATGGATTACCTATTTTAATATTGATGAGAAATTAAAATAATAATTATTTCAATGATTATAAATAATTGAAATAATATGGTTTATGGTAATGTAGAAAGATAATACCCAATTAGATTATATTCGGTATTATAACTAAACATGGATTATATGTGTGCAAGTCACACTTACTACATTATGTGAATTATATTGTGGCATGGATAAAATGTATACAAGATATAACCTAAAAGTACATATAATATATAACATAAGTATATGGTATGTGTATTGTAATACAAGTGTAGCATGTAGTTCATTTGCAAATGCTGAGATTGATATTGCATGTCCCATAATATAAGGCACTTCTTCTCCTTCATGTGCATAGCCATAAGGCCTAAGCCTACTCTCTACTCCTCAAACTCAGTAAAATCACAGCAATGATGAACAAGGATGTGGATTTCATTATTGCCTTCAACAACTAATTACCTCCTCTAACAACCTTCATGCAATCCTTCAATCCATGGGTTTGATTTGGTGGAAAATGACAATGTCTGTATAATCTTTCTTCTATAAATATGAACTCTTTTCTTCATTTTCAATTTGCTGAGAGTTTGCATAAGTGGTGAGTGAAAGCAATATATATATATATATATATATATATATATATATATCAGTAGAAGAAGATTGGATTAGCAGCAAGTTCTATTTGAATTCTAGCAGAGGTATAATCCCTCTTTCATTGTTCTTCATTTATGTTCACTGTCAAATTTTCGATTCTTGAATTAAGCATGAACTTCATGATTTTGCAATTTGATAATGTTAATTAGTAGCTATATTAGCTTTTAAACATATTGGTAATGCAATGTTGTTAGTTATAATCAAATTCATAGGAAGTTTTGTGATTTGGGCTGGAACCTGCCGAAGCAGGGAACTCACTGGTGCTGGCCGAAGCACGGCGCAGCTGCGCCGTCTTCTAGAGACAGTTCCTTATTCTGTTTGTAATCTGATCAATTCTAGTATACCAATATGACTTGAACATGTATGGAAATAAGTTTAATGTGACTATTTAGGTTCCTTGGCATAGCATGAATATGTTGGTTGGTGATTAGTATGCATGTAATAAAGGAAAAGATAGTTTTGAAAATAGGCTTTAATGAAAATAATGAACCTTAAGTTCTGATTTTGGTAAACATGTATACATGAGATAGCATACACATGATTGATTTCTGAACATGAATAAGCATGAGTTATGACTTATAGTCCTTTGTTCATAATCAAATTGATAGGTATTGAGCTAGCAAAACTTTTCCAAAGAAAAGCTTGATATATTCAGACTAATATACATGAACATTACATGATATATGTTCTGACCTTGTGAAGAGGTTAACATGATTTAACTACACATGAAAAGAGCGTTAAGGACGTTTTGTATATGTGAAAGTGGGTTGTTCAAGTTTAAATAAACTTTCACAACAAGCTTGGATGTGTTATAATCTAATAAACATGATGTAGTGTATATTCGGGAGTAGAACATGTGTGATTTATATTTCTTATGTGACCAAACACACTACATACGCATACTCATATTTGGATAAACACATTGAAAGTTACTCAAGCATGAGTTAGAGATATTTTGAGGAAATAATTAATACTAATTATGCATATAAAATGAGGACCTATGTAAGTATACATACAAACTGATATCATGACTACCTCACATGTATGCATGGCAAACATTATATCCTTTGTGATTTCATTAGCCTTAGCTCATTTGAAATCATAAGTTAAAAACCATAGCGTATCAAGAATAAGTGTAAGATATCAAAAAAAGTATGCAAGACCCTTTAATATGTTATTATATTATATGTGAATGTTGCGTTCATGACCGGACAAAAACCACAAGGCAACAACTTAGCCTTGGCTTGGCCAGAGGGCTGCGCAGCTGCGTCGGCCCTAGGCTTAGCCATGGCGCAGCTGCACCATACTGGAATCAGGATTGAGTCAGTTTATTGATTTGATTTTGGCAGTTAGCTTATATGATTACTTTAACTTGTAGTATATGACCAGTATGCTAAGTAATGTATTAAGAGGCATGCTAAGTGATAGAATTGAACGTTTGATTATAAACTTCCCAATGATAAGTCTAAAAGGTGATTGTGAACTATAAAGCAACGATTAAAAACTATGTTGATGACTTTATGATGTCTTATAATCTGATGTCGTGCTCCGTGTGTACAAGTACGTAATGACATACTATGAAGATGTTTAAACTTAAGAGAGGAAATTCCATAGAGAATAATAACATAATCGGTTAAGCGTTATGATTTAATACAATGCTATATGTGGTATACCTATGTAGCAAGGATAAGACTTATGTAAGCATTGCTTATATGAGGTAGTATATGTCGATTAACTATGTAACTAATGGATATAATTATAAATTATGTTACTTGATTCTGTAATGTCTTATAAACTATTTATGTGTTGAGTGTATGTGTAACTTACATATCGAGCTTGCGTACCGAATGTATTTAGCTAATGAATATTCTATACATGTAAATATGTTATAATAGGATTCAAAAAGTGTTGATAAGCTTTACGTTGGTAAACTACGCATAAGGCAAGTTCTCTAACTTACACTCTTTTAAAGTGCAAGTTTCCTGACTTACACTCATTTATAGTGCAAGTTCCTTAAAACCGTTCTTGTATATTAATTGCAAGTATCAGAAGAAAAGCAAGAATACCGGAGGAGAGAGCTGTGGAGGAAGAAGCAGTGGAGGAAGCACTCTTGGAAAGAGGAAGTTGGATAGCAATAACAAAAAAAAAACAATCAGTCAGGAAGTTTTCATAGAGTGTTTAAGAAGAGAGTTGAGGGATGCCCGAGGTGTGGAAAGAACCACCAGGGAGAATGATGGAAAGGACAAAGTGTCTATTACAACTGCGGCCAGGAGGGGCACATTTCACCAAACTGCCCAAAGCCGAAAAAGATAAAAGGATGCTTTGCTTGTGGCTCAATCGAGCATCAAATCAAAGACTGTCCAAAGAAGGGGAGCAGCGGAGGAAGCGGCCAACAAGGAGGAGGCAGCAAGCTGATGATTGGTGGACCGACGTAATCCAATCGCTTAACTACCAGAACCTTTAACATGACCGTCCAGGACGCAGTGGCTGCGAAGGACGTGGTGCCAGGTAATATCCCAATCAATAATATAAATGCCTATGTATTATTTGATTCGGGTGCTACCTGTTTATTTGTGTCTGAAGAATTTGCTAGTCGATTAAACTTACCCCAAGAACGATTAGGAAATCCTTTGAACATAGAAGTTGCGAATAAGGAAGTAATCCTCGTAGAATTTGTATACCGATATTGTTGAGCAAACATTAGAGATCACGAACTAAGTGTAGACTTGATTCCGATTAGATTGGGAGAATGTGACGTGATATTGGGAATGCATTGGTTGTATAACCATGCGGCGATAATTGACTGTCAAAACAAAAGTGTGAACCTTCAGACTCCAAATCGGTTTAAGGTAGTGTTTTAGGTAGCTCATCGCTTAAGCAATCTTGTTGTCTTACGATGATGCAGGGAAAGAAATTATTAAAAAAAAGATGTATAGGTTACTTAGCTTACATTATAGATACTCAAAAAAAGGGAGTAGAAATGAAGGATATATCTATAGTGAGAGAATTTCAAGACGTATTTCCGGACGATCTGCCTGGTCTTCCGCCAGACAGAGAAATCAAATTCGTAATAGACTTAGCACCAGGAACTGCACCAATTTTAAAAGCTCCATATCGTATGGCGCCAGTAAAAATGAAGAAATTGATGATACAATTGCAAGAATTGCTAGATAAGGGTTGCATACAGCCGAGTGTGTCTCCTTGGGGAGCACCAGTGTTGTTTATTAAGAAGAAGGACAGATTGATGAGGCTCTGTATCGATTATCGAGAATTGAATAGAGTAACGATCAAGAATAGATATCCGTTACCAAGGATAGATGACCTTTTCGATCAATTGAAAGGAGCAAAGTGTTTCTCAAAAATAGACCTACGAACGGGTTATCACCAGTTGAAGGTACGGAAAGAGGACATACCAAAGACGGCGTTCCGAACTCGTTATGGGCACTACGAGTTTTTGGTAATGTCATTCGGATTAACTAATGCTCTGACAGCATTCATAGACTTAATGAACCGAGTTTTCAAGCCATACTTGGATAAATTCGTAGTAGTTTTCATCGACGACATCTTGATTTACTCAAAGACTAAGGAAGAGCACGCCGAACATCTGAAAATGCTTTTGGAAGCGCTAAGGAAAGGGAAAATATATGCAAAATTTTCTAAGTATAAATTTTGGATAGAGAGAGTCCAGTTTCTAGGATACGTGATTGACAAGGATGGAATTTTAGTAAACCTTGCGAAGGTGGAAGCAGCAAGTAATTAGGAGCAGCCGAAGACACCAACGAGGGTAAAAAGTTTCTTAGGGTTAGCTGGGTACTATTAAAGATTTATCCAAGATTTTTCTAAGATAGAGACCCCGTTGTCCAATCTAACGAGGAAGACAGTGAAGTTCGTATAGATGGAGAAATGAGAAGAATGTTTTCAGGAGTTGAAGAGGAGCTTGAGCGAGGCGCCGATATTATCATTGCCAGATGATGTGGGAGGCTTCGTGGTATATAGTGATGCGTCGCACAGGGGACTTGGATGTATGCTAATGCAACATAGCAAGGTCATTTTGTATGCATCACGACAATTGAAGGATTACAAAAAATGATACCCTACTCATGACTTAGAGTTAGCGGTAGTAGTTTTTGCGTTAAAGATTTGGAGACATTATCTGTACGGAGAAAAATGTGAGATATACACAGATCACAAGAGTCTGAAATATATCTTCACACAGAAGGAGTTGAATATGCGATAGAGAAGGTGGTTGAAATTGATCAAGGATTATGACTGCGAGATTCTTTATCACCCGGGAAAGGTAAACGTAGTAGCCGATGCGCTAAGTAGAAAAGGAAAGGAGAAATTGTCCAAGTTGACAACTCAAGAAGAGTTAATAAGAGAAATGGACAAATTGGAAATAGAAGTAAAGGGACCTGGAAGGTCTGATGAAGGATTATTTTTGATGGAAGCTCGTCCAATATTATTATATAAAGTAAAGGAATCGCAAGAGAATGACGACGAATGTGAGAAGATAAGAAAGAGAATAATAGAAAATGAAGAAGAGTAGTTCAAGATGGATAAGGACGGTAAATTGAGATTTGAGGGACGAATATGGGTACTAGCGATAACCAAACTGAGAGAGGAAATCTTGCATGAAGAGGACAATATGACGTATTCTATACATCAAGGAGGCATGAAGATGTACCAAGATCTTAGACAACATTTTTGGTGGCCCAATCTGAAGCGAGAGGTTGCAGAGTGCGTTAGTAGATGTCTTACTTCTCAATAAGTCAAAGCAGAGCACCAGAGGCCGAGTGGTTTACTTCAACCTTTAGAAATACCAGAGTGGAAATGGGAGCACATTACGATGGACTTCGTGGTGGGACTTCCAGTCACACAGAAAAGTTATTATGCCATCTGGGTTATCGTGGATCGACTAATGAAGATAACTCATTTTCTATCGATCAAGATTTGATTCAGTTTAAATTAGTTAGCAAGTTTATAAGTAAAGAAAATTATTTCACGACATGGAGTGTCGGTGTCAATTATATCCGATCGAGATCCGTGCTTCACGTTAAATTTCTGGAACAGCTTGCAAGAGAAGATGGGAACACAGTTAAGGTTGAGTACTGTTTATCATCCTCAGACAGATGGACAAAGTGAGCGGACTATATAAACAGTAGAGGACATGCTTAGAGCTTGCGTGATGGATTTCAAAGGG